>JACDOX010000307.1:141700-156400 GCA_014549065.1 Cardinalis cardinalis
GRAWWAMMRKTYYTKRWWARGGAAGAAAATAAAAAGATAAAATRAACAATGCAGTAAACTAAAACAGCACTGMCAGAGTCAGAACCCAACCTGACACCCTGTGGGTCAGGGTGYTGGCAGCAGTCCCATTGGAATTGTGGCTCAGCCCTSCTGCAGTGTCAGGGGTGGCTCTGCTGGAGCAGGGATCCTGGAGAAAGGTGCATCTTCCTCTGAAGATCCAGGGGCAGAGGCAGCTGCTGTTCCTCTGGGCAATCCAGTGCAGAAGCTGTGCTGGTGTTCCAGAATCTCAGATTATATCCAGGGAGGAATGCTTGGCTCCTCCCYCTGGGYTCACATCTCCCAGTGGGATGCTGTAGTTCTTATCAGCCATGCAGGGACATTCAATGGCTGTTATCAGCAATGTCCCCTCCYGAGRGAGGAGTGATTGTGGTCACTGAGAGAGATAAGGCAAACTGCCCACCTGACAAAAGACAGCTGCCATGCAGATGGTAACAGAATACATCTTGCCTTGCAGTCTGGAACACATCCAAATGGGAAAAAGGGGGATTCACATCTTTTGGCTGCGTTCAGTGTTCACTGGGCTCTGCAAATCCCAGCTCACCATCTGAGTTGTGGTTTTTATACCAAACCCACGTCCTGGGGAAGGGTGCATCAACCAAGCATCTCTCCTGAACCTGTCTCAACAACAGCAGTGCCCAGGACCACCAACCCCCTCTCCCCARTCCCAGGTGTATTTTAGATTTAAATGAAGCATGAGCATTGCMTGCTTTGGGAGGAAACACTTGTGACTTCCTGCAGACAGTTAAAGGCAGAAATTCCCAGCAGGAAGCAGGGAGGAGTGGGATGGCTGTGAAGCTTTGTGGAGCCAGGAACATGCCCACTGCAATGTGAGCTGATCATATGGCACAGCAGATTTTGGTGCTCYCTTTGTCGTATGTCACATACTTCAGAGCTTTTGTGCTGACTGCCAGGAGACAAGAAAAACGTACAATTAGTGGGGGAAAATCAAATATTCCATTTTCTAGGCAAACTGAAGGGGCCTAAGCTCTGGGCTGTCTTCAGTAATAAAAGTATTTGTGTTTTTACATATATATGCTGATCTAGTCCCAAGCTTATTAGGAAAGAATTGCAAATGTACCTGGCTCTCTGCAGCCTGCAGGGAAAAACTGTGCTCCTAATGCTTAGTTCTTAAGGCTTTGAGTTTATGAATATTGATTTTCTGATTGTCCACAAGTAGCCACAAAGTAAAAAAATTAGCCTAAAACCCCTTCCAACAAACAAACAAACAAATTCCTGTGTTTCCTTTATCACTGTTCCTCTCCAGTGCTTCTGTTTGTCATTGATGGTGAGGAAATGGCACAGGGACGTGCAGGAGGGAGTCCTTGGGGACAGCTGGTGACACAGAGCCATGGCACCGTGTGGCTTCTCCAAAGAAAACCCAGCAAACCCCAGAGAGCTCTGCCAGCAGCACAGCCCTGGGTGACAACAGGACTGGTGTGGCATTCACATTCCCTGAGCATGATCCCTTCACCCAGGGTTCTTCTCCTGGGAAGMTGAAAGGCAGCGAGAGGGCYCAGAGAAAAGGAAAACAATAATTATCTCATTTGCTTCTCCTGTGTTGTGCTCATGTGGAATGTGTTTGGAGGTTGTTTTATCCACAGGTGATTGTTCCATTGGATTCTGCTGTGAGTTGTTTTCACTCTTTGGCCAATCAGGGCCAAGCTGTGTCAGGACTCTGAAAATAGTCACAAGTTTTCATTATTATCCTTTTAGCATTCAGTAAGTATCCTTTCTGTATCATATCATATAATATCATATCATATCATATCATATCATTCCTTCTGATAAGATGGAGTTCTCCTCATCATCCTCTCCCGTCGTCAGGGTTGCCTGCATTTACAATAGACTG
The DNA here is from genome assembly GCA_014549065.1 of Cardinalis cardinalis. Taxonomy (NCBI): domain Eukaryota; kingdom Metazoa; phylum Chordata; class Aves; order Passeriformes; family Cardinalidae; genus Cardinalis; species Cardinalis cardinalis. The sequence continues at coordinate 143,610 of JACDOX010000307.1, forward strand.
GGACAAAGCTCCTCTGAAGGTAATTTTGGGGCTGGAAGTGGAGCACGTGGAGCAAAYCCTCTGCTCCATTTCAAGGCTTTCATAACCAAGTTTAACACAGATCTGGAGAGGCAAAGTCTGACCAAAGGCAATAGAGAAACATCAGGAGGAGTTCACTGCTCTCAGGAAAGCTGACAGGGTACACACACAGCTGGAGTTTCACTGCCTGAAACCCCCTCCAGCAGCAACACCTGACACTGATAGACTCTGACACACACCCTCACATAATTGAGTCAGAGGAACATTAGAATGAAAAYACAACCAATGGTTCCCAGCTCTCCCAGAGGCTCTAGAATGTGAGACAAGAGTCAGCTTACAGATGAAATTSGTAGCAGTGAGATCCCCTGCCCTGTGCTGCTGGCTTCCTTTTCTGCATAACACACACTTGCACCAAGAGCCTCTCTGAGGCCTTCAGGAGGAAGAAACCTGTAAGGGAAGGTAAATAAGAGGACAGAAGTGACTAAGCAGAGGCTGTGAGGCACACACAGRGCTGTCACACTCAGCCCAGGAGCTGTGCCAGGAGTCACAGCCCTCCTGGAGAGCTCTCAGCCCTGCTTTGCCACGCTCTGAGCGTGGCTGCTGCTGGAGGAGTTTAAATAATTCACCTTTAAAAGGATGTTGTGTTGCCAGTCTCCAAGCCAGAGCCACCACTCAGGTCAAACATCCCCAAAGCTGGACCCAGCTCTGTCCTTGTTTGGTTTTTAATCAATGGATTTGTCCAAAACTCACTGAAATCCAAGGAGAAGCTCACACTGACTCAAGTGAGCTCTGACCCAGACACCAAGCATGAGGCTTGACCAGGAATTGTTTCTTTGGCAAAAGGAGATTCCTTGGGCTTCCATCCTTTTCTCACATCTSTCAGGAGTTTTGATCTAATTCCTATAAACCAATATGAAACAACATCCATGCTATTAACTGCTCCTCCAAAAAGTGCAGGAGTTTCCTCTCCACCACGCTGGATCATCCTTGCAGATCCCCAGCAGTGCCTCTCCCAGCTCCCACAAAAGGCAGACTGCTCACCTCAGGGCAATAGCTCGGGGTGGACCAAGAAATATCACAGAAGTCAGGGAAAAAGAGAGATTTTCCAGCATCTGMAGCTCTTTATTGACAACAGGCTGAGTTCTGGAGAGGAGAGCGTGCTGTAGGATTTGCACGCTCCAAGTGGAGTTTAGCCTGTGGGAAGAGCCAAACCCTCTCTGAGGGAGAAATCTGCAGACACAAAATCTCTAATTTTTCCAGAAGTAGAAAATGCCATTTAATAGGAATAAAAGCCTTCCCACCTTGAACAAAAACAAATCAAGTACCAAGAGCAACACTGCACTGAGCTCCCAGAGCCCCTTCAGCAAGACAAAAGGTAACTCAGGTTGCCAAATTAAACCTGCTGCTCACCCTGCCCTGATCTCTGCCAGCTCTTTGGCACCATCCCTGCAGTGCCCACTCTGTGCAGATGCTGTGTAACAATAAAAACCTCCCTGGAGCCAAGACAGTCTCCTTTGCACTCACATGGTAAAGGAAGAGGATTTTTTTTTCCTTCTTCAGTGTACAATTCTGTCTTTCAGGGGAGGAGAAAGAATTCAGATCGAAGTGTAATGGTAGTGGTTTGAGTTTCTGCAGGAAATGACTTGGGGTTATTAATATGTATTTTTTTCCATTGTAAAATGATCTCAAATGCTTTAACACAAGGAGAAGATCCTAAAAATCCAGAASAGCTGAAAGTCGCTGTAACAGCACACAATTTACAGTCTTTATCTTCTGCAAAAAGCAAGGAGAAAACCTTTGATCCCCTCACATTTTCCTGTTCTCTGCCAGGTGTTATCTGTAGTGCTGAAGGTSTCAGGCTTTTTGCAGCACCCCAAAGGTGTTTGATGGCTTTGGAGAGGTGAGGAGCAGATTTTCTGGGCTCCYATCTGTCACAGAGGTGCTTGAGATGACATAAAATTGGACTCAGTGACCCTGGGAGTGCCTTCCTAAAGCTGCCTCCAACGGGAGCAGCCACCACCAGCCAGGTCCCCACAGATCCACGTGGCACCCCAGACCTCGCCCTGCCAGGACTCTGCTGTCCTCAGTGGGCATCAGGAGCCACAGGGCACCTGCTCAGGAGTGCTGCGATTAAAAATACAAGTCCCTCCTGTGTTCTTTTCATCTGGGAGGGTTTTTAAAGCCCATTCAACTCCATTGCTGCAGTAATGCTGGCTGAAAGCTGCTACACAGTCCCCTTGAGGGGTCTTGCAGAGGGTTCTCTCCAGTGGCTCCCCCAGAGCTAGGACACTTGCATCTCCAACCTCTGAGTGAGGGGAGAAAGCTCTAACTTTGAAATAAAATATACTTGTAAATTTAAATTTAAATTTAAGGGCATTTTCAACTCCATGGGACAGATGTAAAAAATAGATGTTAACACATTCAGAAGCTGGGGATCAAATTTGCTTTTCTTTATATCTGTGCAGCTCAGGAGTGACTCTGCTGCAATCTGTACACATTCCCTGCTCTCAGATAATCCCCTGCACCTGAGTGATGAGTGGCTCAGAAACAATTTCAGAGAGCATATTGCAGAGCATAAACATTGCTCCAGTGAGACTCCATGGCCAAGCTGCAGGGATTGTACACCAGTGGGTGGTAACCTGAGAAAAGGTTAYTGAGTCAGCAACACAGCCAAATCAGGCCCTGGCTGTCCCGTGGGACACTGAGCTGCAGTTGCTTTCAATTCCTCTTTGTCATCCCTTCCCCTGCAATGTTACATTCCATCTTCACTACCAGATGATAACTGAGCCCCTAAGTTTAGGATTAAGAAATGAATGTATGGATCTCATCTGACAGCACATGCTTGGGATCTAACAAAGCTCAGCCCTGGGTTTCTCCAGAGACATCCCTCCCTCTGCCCTTCTCACTCAGATCCTCTGTCACGAGCCCTCTGAACTTGGCCAGAGCAAAATACTTTCCTGATACTTTGGCAAGTGATCAGTTAAATCTTTTCACTTCCTGCCCTTCTGAGGGGAGGAGGATCATCCACGTGGTGACTGGGCACAAGAATATCACGAGAAACATCAGTGCCCACCTGGCCAGGCAGAATTTGCACAGCTAAAACCAAACTCAGCCAAAGGCTGGAGCTGCCAACCACAGCACCTCCACCCAAAGCTCACACTGAGCACACGGGCAGCATTTCACATGCTCCCTACCCTGAACTCAAAACTCACTCTCAACAATAGAATTCCACCCAGAAGGTATTTTAGGAGGACAGCATGTACAAAGATGGTGCCTAACGGGGTCTCTGCTTCCAAACACTCATTTGCCCAGACAGCACTTAGTGTGGATCCTGTCACAGCTGAATGGAGCAAGGAGAGCTGCCTTTCAGTTTGCCAAGGCAACAGCCTTCAGCTGCCCACCATACATACCACGACCTTCACAGCCAAACAAAGGAGTGCCAGTTATTCACAGAGAATATCAAGGGCTTTACAAGAAAAAAAAATTGGTCATGGCTGCTCAAACAGCCCTCACCACATAGGCTGCTACTGCCTGCTTCCTAACAAGAAGAAAAATGTATTAGGAAGGTCTAAAATTAGGTGCTGAGCACCTGAAAAAGGTTCTATTCAAAGCAGAGAATAAAATGCCACATGGAGCTATATTTTAAATGGCTGGGTATGCTCAGCATGAGCCATACCTGGCTCCAGAGGGGAAATTTTGCACCTGAAGTGCATGTGCAAGGTAGTGCAAAGTATTGTCCACRGCAGCTGTGGCTGCCCCRTCCCTGGAAGTGTCCAAGGCCAGTTTGAATGGGACTTGGAGCAATCTGGGATAGTGGAAARTGTCCCTGCCCATGGCAGGGGGTGAATTAAATKATCTTTAAGCTCCCTTCCAACCTAAACCATTCTGTGAGTCTATGCTTCTGTGTTATCACTTTCATACTAATACTTTTTAAATTATTACAAGAAAACCACAGAGGGAATAACAGATCTTGAGGTTCATGAGACAATTTGATCCTTGATGACTTGGCTTTGTGTGCAGGTCCCTGAGGATTTACTCTGACAGTAATTACACACTGAGCTCCCTATTCCTGTTTGATTAAAATTCATCTTCCAAAAAAGCACTTGCAGCCCTTACTTAGACAGCTGGAGAAATGGAAAATTCACTACTTCTTCTGKTAACTTGTCGCCCACACTGCTGAAAGATGTGTTCCTTGTGTACACAGACAAATGGCAAACATCAGTACTCCAGACTCCTGCRTTGTCCCCCTTTTAATTCTGATTGATCACAGCTCTCACACGCTCCAGGCCCAGTTGCACCCAGTAGGAAATGCTCTGTTAATGCCTGTGGGGGTGCAGGAGAGGCTCAGTGCATGCTGAGAGCAGAAGTGCCTTTTGTTCAGGGAACAGCTTTTGCTGTGCTGCAGAACAACTTCAGGCTACAAACTGTTTCTGAAGAGTTTAACAGGACTCAGTTCCCATGGATATATGTGTGTATCCTACATGCTCATGAAAACAAGTGTCTCTCAGGCTCACTGATGCCTGGTGTTGCTTAATTAAACATTCCTGTGCTGGAAGGAAAACTGGAAAGTTGAAATTAGGATTTTACTAAACAGATGAAGTAATTCTCTGTCTAGAAGAACACATTACTCTGCTTACCTCTAACACCTCATGTGATCACCCAAAACAAATCAGGTAACACAGCAGAAAACAAAATATTTGTTCTGTTCTCTCTTTCCCCTCTGTCCTGGCCACTAGACGAAGACAGATAAAAAAACAGAGGAGAGAACAACTTCAAAACAAATGGCAACAGGACTGCGAAAGCTGTTGCAACCTAATTCTCAGAGATGATCTATTTATGCCAAAAATGGGTCTCGCTGGAAGTCTGTGGCAGTCAATCCYCTGGCCTGCCATGCAGGCAGGATTTGGCCCTGCTGAAGCATCCTCTGCATTCCCAGCTGCTGTGTCCAGCTGCCACAGAGGAATGTGGGGCTGCCGAGGCCGCTGGCACCGGCCGAGTCCAAACTTCCAAAGAAAAGCAAATTCCACCACAGCCCTTGGACCTGAGCTTTGCCAGTGCCACGGCTGAAGCTGATAAAGTAACCCCCTGCCTGGAAATAATTCTATTTAGTTTCTTCTCCCTCACCAGCATGCTTGAGCCAGCCTTTATTGAATCTAGCTGTGAGCGTTTGGAGCATGTTGGAGACATGAACGCTGATGAGCAGCACCAGGGAGGAAAGCAGGGCTGGATCTGTGTATTTGTGTGTTCACCTCACAGCAGATTRCAATCAAGTACTCAAGGCAATATTTTTATTGTCTTGATATTTATAGGATTGAGCCCTGCAAATATTTTTATAGGGCTGAATCCTGCTCCTMCAAGTAAACGAGATTTTCACCACTTCATAGTGAATTAGACAACAGTTTGCACAAAAGTACTTTCAGGAGGGATTAAAACAAGCAAATAAATATATATCCATCATTTTAGCACTCTGGTTTAAACAGAAAGGTTTGAAGGCATAAAAGCCAGTTAATTCCTATTGGAAATCAATGRGAGCTGAGGGAATACAGCATTCTGGTACCCTTGGAAATTTGTCCTTTGACTATGGACTGCCCTATCTCTGCTTTCTCTAAAATAAGATRGAAATGCAAGGTGCTTACTGATTTTGCAGCTGTCCCCAGACTTCTTGCCTAAGGGGAAAAGTTGTTTCTGTGAACCTCATACTCATCCCACTCTCTCCCTCCCCCTCTTCACAAGAGCCAGCCACCACTGAAGTTCGAATTTTAAATCTTATGACAGCACTGTCGAGTTTTTCAGGGTAAAATTCAAAATACGAGCTATTTCCAGGGAGAAAGGAGACTCTTTCAGCGCGGGCTCGCTATCCACCTCCACCTCAGCCTCTGTCCGAGCGCATCCGCAGCGCTTCTCGCGGGGCACCTGCGGAGCGCGGCTGCCTCTGGCTCTCCCTGTCGGCCGCTGCCMCCTCTCTGCCCGATGAGCTGAAGCGCAGCGCCGAGCCCCATCGCCAGCGGTGCCACCGCGGGAGGGGAGCGCGAATTCCAGCGGAGCGCCCAGGAAAACTTTCCAGGCAGCTCCCGGAGGCTGACGCGGCCCGGCGGGGCTCCTTCGGCGGGGGGCGCGGGGCGCTCCGGACACGCTCCCGGCTCGGGGAGCCCCGTTCCCGGCTGGGACAGCCCCCTTCCCGGCTCGGGGAGCCCCGTTCCCGGCTGGGACAGCCCCGTTCCTGGCTCGGAGAGCCCCGCTCCCGGCTCGGAGAGCCCCGTTCCCGGCTCGGGGAGCCCCGCTCCCGGCTCGGGGAGCCCCGTTCCCGGCTGGGACAGCCCCGTTCCCGGCTCGGGGAGCCCCGTTCCTGGCTGGGACAGCCCCGTTCCCGGCTCGGGGAGCCCCGTTCCCGGCTCGGGGAGCCCCGTTCCCGGCTGGGACAGCCCCGCTCCCGGCTCGGGGAGCCCCGTTCCCGGCTCGGGGAGCCCCGTTCCCGGCTCGGGGAGCCCCGTTCCCAGTGGGGAGCCCCGTTCCCAGTGGGGAGAGCTCCGTCTTGGCTGGGACCGTCCCATTCCCGTCTCGGGGAGCCCCGTTCTTGGCTCCGGGACCCGCATTCCCGGCTCGGGGAGCCCCGTTCCCGGAGGACTGAGCTCCGTTCCCGCCGCGGAGAGCCCCGTTCCTGGCTCCGGGAGCTGCATTCCTAGCTGAGGGAGCCCGGTTCCCAGCTCGGAGAGCCCCGTTCCCGGAGAACTGAGCCCCGTTCCTGGCTCCGGGAGTCACATTCCTAGCTCGGGGAGCCCCATTCCCAGCTCGGGGAGCCCCGTTCCCGGAGGACAGAGCCCCGTTCCCGGAGGGCACAGCCCCGTTCCCGGCTCGGCGAGCCGCTCTCCGCAGGGTCCCCGCCCGGGCTGAGCACAGCCGGCGCTCTCGCCGCTCTCCCCGGAGCGCTCCCGGTCCCGGACGGCACCTGCGGGGCTCGGAGCGGGATCGGAGCGGGGCAGCCCCGGCGGGGCGGGGGCGGCCCTTCTCCCCCTTCTCCCCCTTCCCCCCCTTTCCCCGGGGGCAGCCCGGTCCCGCCCTGCCTCCCGCGGGGGGCGGAGCGGCCGCCGCCGGGGCCGGGAGCTCCGGGGCCGGTGCGACGGTGCCGGGGCCGCCGCCGCCGCCCATGGAGCCCAACGGGACGGCGGCGGCGGGGGACAACGGGACGGCGGCGGCGGCGGCGGCGGGCGGCGGGGGAGCCCCCGGGAGCGGCCCCCTGCTCATCCCCTCGGCCTTCGGGACGGTGCTGTCGGTGATGTACGTGGCCGGGGTGGCCGGCAATGTCTACACGCTGGTGGTGATGTGCCACTCGGCGCGCTGCGCCGCCCCCATGTACAGCTCCATCGTCAGCCTGGCCCTGGCCGACCTGCTCTACCTCTCCACCATCCCCTTCATCGTCTGCACCTACCTGGCCCAGGACTGGTACTTCGGGGACCTGGGGTGCCGCATCCTGCTCAGCCTGGACCTGCTCACCATGCACGCCAGCATCTTCACCCTGACCCTCATGTGCACCGAGCGCTACCTGGCCGTCACCCGGCCCCTGGACACCCTGAAGCGGTCGCGGGGCTACCGGAAGGTCACGGCGGGGGCTGTGTGGTCGGTGTCGCTGCTGCTCACGCTGCCCATGATGCTGATGGTCACGCTGACCGAGGGGGGCAAGGCGGAGGGCAAGGTGAAGAGGATGTGTGCGCCCACCTGGAGCGTGGACGCCTACAGGACCTACCTGACCGTGCTCTTCAGCACCAGCATCATGGCCCCGGGCATCATCATCGGCTTCCTCTACACGCGCCTGGCCAGGACCTACCTGGAGTCCCAGAGGAACCCCCCCCACAAGGAGAAGAGCAAGAGGTCCCCCCGGCAGAAGGTCCTCATCATGATTTTCAGCATYGTGCTGGTTTTCTGGGCCTGCTTCCTGCCCTTTTGGATCTGGCAACTGGTGCGCCTCTACAGCAGCTCCCTGCAGCTCACCACCCAAACCCAGAAGTGCATTAACTACCTGGTGACCTGCCTGACCTACAGCAACAGCTGCATCAACCCCTTCCTCTACACCCTGCTCACCAAAAACTACCGGGAGTACCTGCGCAACCGGCACCGCAACTTCTACAGGTTCACGTCCTCGTTCCGCAAGAGGGGCTCCAACCTGCAGTGCTCCTGGGGCCGCTCCATGTCCTCCAGCAACCAGTACGACTACAGCTCCGAGGCGCTGGGCATGGCCACGCTCAAGGACAAGTGAGGGAGAGGAGGCGCTGCCAACGCGCAGAGAGCAGCAGAGCGTCCGGCCAAGGTAGGGCTTTGGGGACCCCCTAGCCCTGAAGGGTTCTGAAAACTCGTTCTTGGTGCTCTCTCTCTAGAGAGGGGCAAGAAGTCGTGTGGATCCGAGTGCTGCGAGATGAGTCTGGAGTTCCATCTGGCTGAGGGATGTTGGGGGGTGCTGCCGGGAGCCAGCAGCTGTTTGGGACAAATCCTGCAGGGTTTGGGGTGCAGAAGATGAGGTGGATGCTCTGCTCGGTTCTGCCATGAACTGGTTTCAYASCTGGCTGAGTTTCGGCTCCAGCYCTGCACACCGTGTGGTTTCTCAGCGCTGCCCTGGGGCTCCAGCTGGGTCAGGGCTGCAGAAATCTGAAATTGGCTCTGCAGGGTTTGGGGTGCACAGGATGAGGTGGATGCTCTGCTCGGTTCTGCCAYGAACTGGTTTCACACCTGKCTGAGTTTCGGCTCCAGCCCTGCACACCGTTTTTCTCTCGTGTGGTTTCTCTGTGCTGYCCTGGGGCTCCAGCTGGGTCAGAGCTGCAGAAATCTGAAATTGGCCCAGGATCACTTAACTGAGCTGCCAGCCTCGGGTTTGCCCTGTGTGTTACTTGTAAAGAGACTTTTAAGCCCCTTTTCCTATTTCCTGTTACATTATGATGCACTACTGTTCTATCAAGCTTAAAGTCTCTATTTTAAAATTCATTGCAGCAGCACTTTGAACTCCAAGCATTCAAAAACCTCCAGGTAAGCTGTTAGAAACCACAAGATTACCTAAAAAAAAAAATAAAAAACCGTTGTAATTTTTTAAGGCTTCTACCTAAGGTGGTTTGAATTTGCCACTGATTTTTTTCTTCTTGAAAAGTTGGTTCTTTTCTTAAAAGTCAACAGAGCTTGACAAACCTGAAAATTTGCCTTGGAAGAAGTAAAAAATTATTTATAATCCTATCACTCAAAGACCTGAGGCTCTGAGAAAAATTACTGAATCCTATATCATGAAAATCAGCATAAAAGAGACAAATTTTTTCATGACATTTGATCAAAACCAATGTTTTGCCTCAATGTATTCTGCTCATTTTCTCCCTGCTTGGCATCTCACAGTAAAACCTTCAGCACAGATCCTGGAGATGCCTGTGAGCACTTCAACAATTGTAAAGTGTCAGTTTATAAATAAATGCTTATTAAAAATGGACCCTGCTCGGGTTTGCCCTTGCCTGGTCTCTTCCCCCAGCTCAGGGGGGTGTGTTTATCAGGGCAGATGCTGAAAATAGCAGTTTCCAGCTGGGGGGATACATTGGGGTCAATATTCTTCTTTCTTGTTCTGGGACAGACTCTGGGGWTAAGCAAAGCATGGTAGGAGTTGCACAAACTCCTGTCAGCAGCTGGTGATGCCCAGGGAGCTCAGAAGCAGCAGCAGCAGTGTAAGAAGYTGCCACTTCCACTTTTTTATTATTTATTACTTATTCCACCTTTTTATTCTTTATTACTCATTGCAGCCCCCATCTGCCTGAGCTGCGTCCCCCTCCAGCCCTGCAGTGCTGCATTCCTGTGTCCTTGGGTGCTCCTCTCGTGTCCCACCCCAAACTTTAGGGTCTGGTTGTGATCCTCTTGTGTCCCACCCCAAACTTTAGGGTCTGTTGTGATCCTCTTGTGTCCCACCCCAAACTTTAGGGTCTGGTTGTGCTCCTCTCATGTCCCACCCCAAACTTTAGGGTCTGGTTGTGCTCCTCTTGTGTCCCACCCCAAACTTTAGGGTCTGGTTGTGCCCCAGCAGAGACACCAAGTGCCAACAGCCCAGACAGGGCTGGAGAGCAGGGAACAGGCACAGGGACACGCTGGATTCTGTGCCCTCAGCCAGCAGAAAAACGCACAGGTTGGATGGAGGTGTTGCTGTGCTGCAGTCAGCATTCCCTTGGGATGCTCTCTGGGGAGCAGGGGAGTGAGGAACTCACCTTGCCCGTGCTGCTTTTAACCACAGGGCTGTCTTTGAAACACCAGKGAGCACTTTGTCATATTCCAGTGCTGCACAGACTCCAAGCTGGSCATCATAAATAGTCCTAATGTTGTCCATTCCCTCTGGAACAGGGGGGCTAACACACAATTCATGTTGGGAACTGGCAGGGAGAGCTGGATTCAGCAGATTTTCAGAACAACTTTTCAGAACTTAATTGATTTTTAATTATTAWTTCCAAACTCATTGTTACTTTCCCTTTAGTTCCCATTTCTGAGGCTGGAAGTCTCTCCCATGTAAGAATTAAAAAGATAAGACAGAGCTCAGAGGGCATTTTGGGAAGGCTGGAGTGTGAATGTCATGTGCAAARTGTGTCTGGACAGAAGTCCTGGAAGAACCAGGCATGCATCCCATGAGCAGGACAGGGATCAAAAAGTGTTACTTATTTGCGTTGTACTTTAAAAAAAGAAAAAAAAAATTAAAAAGCTGAGCAGCCTAAACCCACAGTTATTAAGAAGAGGGGGAAGCTGAAAAGGAGTTCTGCCTGGGAAAAAAAAAGGTGCAAAGGAGATTCTGTTGCTCTGCTCAGTGTCACCAGTGGTGCCTGTGCTCTCTGTGCCACAGGGTGGGAGCATGAGCCAGCAGAGGGTTGATGGAGGAACACCCAGATAAAGGAAATTTCCACACCAGTGTGCCCAGCTGCTCAAGGAGGGTGATTCTCCCCCTCAGCACTGAGAAGGAAGAGTTGGGATTCCCACAGCCATGAGATTAAARCCATTTTATTTGTGTCCCCAGCCCCAGAGGTKACAGAAGTGTGTGAAAATTGAGATGAGCACAGTCTGGATGAGGGGACTTTGCAAATTCTGCGTTTGGTGTCACTTCAGGTAAATCTGAGGCATCTCAGGCCAGGGCTGAGTAACAGCAGGGAAGTCAGTGGGGCTGTAACTGAAAAACAACATCTGGAGAGTTCCTTGAAAACCATTTTATTTTGGCTATTTYGCATTCCAGGAAATCAGGTTCTGTGTACCCTGGGGTCGCTTGTCACACCKAAATCATTGTAATCCTGTGGTTCTTAATGCTTTGGGTGTTTTTATTATAAATGAAATGTTGCAGCAGCCTCAGTGGCACAGTTCCTTCTTCAGAAACTGGGAAATGGGAATTTYAGGAAAGGCAGGAGCCTTTTTCTTGTTGGGCCAGAGGCTGTCACTGCAAAACTCCATACATGCTTTACAAAAAGGAAAATAATTTAATCACTGGAGATTTTTTTTTCCAATGCCCCTTTAGGGGTTTATAACAAAAAAACTCAACCCAGAGTGGGAAAGAAAAGCAGTTTCATCCTGAGTGTTGTCTCCTTCCTTTWTGGTGGATCTCCTTCTCGGGTGGGAGATGCTGCAGCAATGGCAATTTTTCCACTTTTACTTGAAAAGACAAAGACCACTCCTTTATGGGGCAAATGAGGATGGTTGTTTTCACCAGACACAGGAGAATCCATCTGAACCTTATGGGATTTTTGCAGCCTTTAACTTCAGTCACTTTTTAAAAAAATCATCTTTCTCTCCACTTTCAAAAAACAAATTTGCAATAAAAGCTCARAAGCCCCCACATTACGATTCCCTCGTGAGTTCCAGCAAATCATTAACATTTTAACTCTTATTTAAACAGTCAGGTTTGGTGCTTGGTGTGTGACCAAAAGAGAGGGGACTTGCTGAGCATTTTGCACCTTGAGCTGCAAGGTGACACAGGGGGATTAACTGTGGGGCATGGGGGGGATGACAGAGTCCATAATTTGTTATAATCTATTTTAATCTAATATAATCTAATATAATCTAATAGAATGTATATATAATATTATATATATTACATTATTATAATTTATATTATATGACGTTATATTACATTATATTACATTATATATAGTATAATATGATGTGAGATATGATATGATATTATATTATAAATATAATGACATATAATATAATGACATATAATGACATATAATGACATATAATATAATATAATATAATATAATATAATATAATATAATATTATATTATATTATATTATATTATATTATATTATATTATATTTGAAAATATATGGTATATGTAATATATTATAAAATATAGAATCTATTATATATATAATGTAATATATATTATATAAAATGTATAATACTTTATATATTATACTCTCTATATAATCTCAGATAAGAAAGCACATAAGGCTCATAGCAGACCCCACCTCTCAAGCCCTGAGTGCAGAAAACTTAGAGAAATCCTCAGAGCATTCCCAAAAAGTTCAGGAAGTTTTGCCAGACCTCTGTCTTCTCTGAGGACATTTGGATTTTCTCTCTCATTTCAGAGTCCCTCTGGTGGCAGCAGCAAGTTCCCATCCCGAGGTCTCAAGAAGAAAATTTGCTTTTTATTTCTAGGCTTTGAAACAGAGAACTTGCCCCAAATCACARCACTACAACATAATTGCATTTTATCCCTTTAAAGCAGAATTTTGCTTCAGCATCTGGAGGGGGAGAGAAGAGAAAAACCTCCTCCCAGGACTT
>JACDOX010000307.1:157353-202454 GCA_014549065.1 Cardinalis cardinalis
TATATTAATAATAACTGGAAATATTAATATCTTAATATTATACTAAATATAGGTATATTAAAATATTAAATGGGGCACATATCACATTTATATCAAATAGATACCTTTTTAATCATAAATRTTTCAGCTCAGGAATGCAGCTTTCGGCCCACACTGAGTTTCTGGTTTGCATATATCACTTTTGGGGGAGACTAATTTCAGTTTAACAAATGTGAATGGTCAAAAGTGAGCTTTGTGATCTRTGCTCACAACTGGAGCCCAAAGAAAATGCTCCCAATGGGATTTACCAAAGCAAAAARGCTGCATCATTTTACTTTGGTCACYCACCCAAGAAAGGGAGAATTAAAAGAGGAAAGGGGGAAATGAATCCTGTAGAAGTCTTCTGGCATTTGGGCTCTGCTTTTCTGGTTCTCTCCATTTATAATACCAATTTTAATTTAAATGAAACATTATGGTGAGCACTAGAAATGCTTCTACAGTCAGRGACGGGGTGAAGAGTTWAAAAGCAGTCATTAAAACATTTATWWAAAAAGGCTGAACTTCAATACTGTGGATGATCCCACCCAGACCCCTCCATCGAGATATCTGGAAGGAAAGTAGTAAATAAATAGTAAATAAGTTGTAAATAAGTAAATAACAGTCAAMGCACATGCTTGGCAGAGGGAACAGCTCTAAAACCAAAGCCATGCTAATGTTGGAGGAGTAAAATCTGCCAAGTTTGTTCCAGCTTGTTTTGGCCAATCTCTCCCTGAGGTGCTGTTAGTCTTTCCTTGTGCATTCCTCTTAGGATCTTGAATTCAGCTCCTGAATCCTTAACTAGAACCAAACATGATCCCATCCAAACAAAGCAAGGGAGATTCCTGAAGCTAAATGTGCTGTGTCCAAACTCACAGCCTGTCAGAGACAGCTCACTGTGTGCTCCTGCCAGCCAGGGGTGTCCATCAAACTCACAGCCTTCCACCTCTGTTATTCTTTCAAATATCAGCCTGACATTTGAGAGGCACAGGGCTGCCTCTAGCAAGAAGCCTCTCAGGGAAAGGCACTACAGAGTGATTATTCTTGGGTACACCGAGCCTATCTTTCCAAAATCTGCAAGAATGGAGCAGGTGAATTAACTCTAATGTAAAAGGGGAGACAGAGCAGCACACCTGACACCTGCAGAGGGAACACCTGAACCTAAAGAGGCAGCAGCAGCTCCTGGGCCAGGCTCCCACAGCCTCTCCCTGGCTGGCAGCATCCCCCAGCATTGCACTGCTCAAAATCCCAGTCACCCCGCAGGTTTAAATGGAATTTCTCCTTTTTCTTTGTATCAGATGGGGTTTTATTCCATTTAACACCACAGAAGGCAATGTTTGACAGAAATGGCTTTATTGTAAAATCAGCTGGAGCTCCACGTTTTGAAAGCAGCTTCCTGCCCCTGGCAGTGTCCAGGTTAAGGGGTGGCAGCAGGAACATTTGAGGGGTCTGCAGCCCCTGCCTGCCCTGTTCCCTGCAGCCAAATACATTCATTTACCTTCCTTCACCTCAGCTGCTGCTGGGGGCTCAGAGGCTCCTTCCCCAAGAGCTCTGGTGCTGTTGGTAGCTCAGGCAGGCCTGGAAYAAATCAGTGAATGAAAGCCAGGAGGGATTTCCCAGGGTTGTGCTGGAGTGAGCACAGGGATTCACTGCACCAGGGCAGCTCAGGAGTCCTGGATCCTGCTAGAAAATGACCTCGGGGGGGGCACTTGTGCTGCTCTCCATTGCCTAGAAAATAGCAATGCTCTCTCCAGTGCCTGGGGAAATTTTAAGGTCACATTTTAAGGTGTCACTGTTGTGTGTGACAGGTTTTGAGGTGGCTGGATGAGAGATGCTGTGTGTGAAGGGGAAAAGGTCTCCTTGTAGGGGTRACTTGGGGTTCAGGGTAGCTATTCATGGTCAGACAGAGGGAATGTGTGTGGACCAGAACCTCTCTGCCTTTGATTTGTGGCAGTGGGCAGTGAAGATGCTCCTTCACCCCTGCCCTGGCGGCTGTGCCTGGCTGGAACGAGGCTCCTGATACAAACTCCATCATTTCAGTGCACCAGGATCATAAATGCAGGGCCACCTGTGAAGGGAGGAATGATGCATCTGACTCCATGTTCTCAGAAGGCTCATTTATTACTTTATTATACTATATTATATTAAAGAATACTATACTATACTGAAGAATACAGAAAGGATACTTACWGAAKGCTAAAAAGATAATGATGAAAACTSGTGAYTCTTTCCAGAGTCYKGACACAGCTTGGCCCTGATTGACCAAAAAGTCAAAACAACTCACAGCAGAATCCAATGAAACAATCAGCTGTGGGTAAACAACCTCCAAACCCATTCCAAGTAAACACTTTATACTATCCTATACTAAAGAATACAGAAAAGATACTTTTAGAAGTACAAAGATATAGTATATCTTTTTAGTATAAGATAGACTAAAAAGATTACAATGAAAACTCGTGACTCTTTCCAGAGTCCTGACACTGCTTGGCCCCAATTGGCCAAAGAGTGAAAACAACTCACAGCAGAATCCAATGGAACAATCACCAACCACATTCCACATGAGCACAACACAGGAGAAGCAAATGAGATCAGAATTGTTTTCATTTTTTCCTGAGCYCTCTCTCTGCCTTTCAGCCTCCCAGGAGATGAACCCTGGGGGAAGGGATCACGTYCAGGGAATGTCAATGCCACACCCCAGCACCYCCTCAAAGCCCTTCCCTGGGGAGAGACAACAGGAGGAGATGGGCAGGGAAGCAAAATCTCTCCTTTTCCTCCTGGGAGCCTCATCCCCACGTTATGGGCTGGGGAGGACACGTTACCCATGCAGAGGAGGCTGCACAGACAGAATTGTCCCAACACTCATTACTGGCTGCTCAACACAGCAGAACCTCCCTGTCATTTTGCTGTTGGCATCCTTTCAGGATGATTAAATCTGTCGAGGAACCTCTGCCTGCCTGAGGCACAGCACAATTAATTCCCAACAACAGAAGCAGAGGAAATAACAACCAACTAACTCTGCTTGGCTGCTTTCACGTGTTGGGGGATTTTTAATACGAAGGAGAGTTTCTTGTGGAAAATGTCCCTCAAAATTCAAAGCAGTGCTTCAATCCTTGCAGCAGCTTCTTTTAGGCCAGAAGAGAAAGTGAAGCTCCACATCCTGTGGTGYCCAGTGTTAAAGCTCCTTGCAGATCTCATTTAAGTGGGGAGGGATGGGGACAGGGCTGGAGCATCACTTGGGCTTTTACCTCCACCCATATAGGAGAATATTTTCCCTCCTGAGCACTGTGTGCTCTGGGGTGTTTGGTATCTATCTCTGTTATTCAGGAAAAAAMYCCMAAAWAAAMCCCMMMAMCMMMAMMARKTTTKGRTTTAGTCCAATAAAAGYTTTTTAAAGAAWTTTTTTTAAAGAAAAATATTTWAATCTGTAACTTCATGGTATGGGGAAGGTGTTTGTATCCTGCAATTCCAGTTCTTGTGTTCACAGTCTCAGGTGTGGGGAGAAGGGCTTGGACAGCCACACCCCCTGCAAAACACAGAGGTGAAATCCCTGAGGTGTCACCCTGAATTCCTCAGTGATGAGAGCACAGAGAGATGGCTTCAGGCTGAGAGGAGCCTGAGGAAGGCAATGCTGCATCGCCTCACAGACCACAGGCAGATTTATCTCCTTTACACTTCCAAAGTGACAAATGGTCAAAGCCTCCAAGAGGTTGTGGCTCCTCCAATTTTAGGAAGGAACGAAGAGTCTGTTCTGAACCTCATCCTTCCCAACACACTTCAGAACAAAGTAAATTTATTTTTCTGCAGGAGAGAAGACATTGGAACAAGCCAGATCTTGTATCTCTGGCAACACACCAGTCTTTTGTAAAGGCATCCTTGAACTTCTTCTACCTTGCTTTCAGTTCAAATGCTGCAAAAAAAAGGGAAAGTCATTTTTAAACAGGTTTTTCAGGGCAAACTCTGTAAGGTAAATGCTGCAGAACACAAGAGTCATCAAAGCAGGTTGATTTTAAAACCTGACAACCTTGACAGCCTCCTTGCAGCAGTGCAGAGCCACGTCAGTTCTGCTGTTACCCATGGTTACAAAACTGGTGAATGGAATGGAATGGAATGGAATGGAATGGAATGGAATGGAATGGAATCCAAACCTGTCCAGAGTTGTAGCTCTCACACAGGCAGGACAAATTATGTGATGATAACTCCTGGAGTACTCCACTGGCTCCTCAATTGAATGTTTTGTCAAAGTGCTCTAAATTAACAGAACTCACCCATTCTGAGTCGGGGCTGCTGAGAAGATGAAGCTCCTGGTGGGCTCTACATTATTTTAAATATCTCCTTTTTTTATCAAGAGGGCTTAAGGCAGATCTCCAAGAGATCCTGTGATTTCAGGCAGAGAAGTGTTATGGGATATTCTCTCATTGCCCCAAAKGAAAAATAATCAAGGTAAAGTACGAGCTAGAATTAACCTTTTCAGTCAGTAATGTCTTCTAAATTAATAAGGCAGAAGCAGCTGCTTTAGCAAAACAATTAAACAGTGTCACAGACATATTTTCTGAAAAATCCTTCGCTAGGATTTTTCTCCTGAGAAGCTGAGAAGCCTCAGGAACAAAATGCAAACATTGATTATCTGCTGCTGTGGAATGCAACAGGTGCATCTGGGATTGGTCTCATGTGGTTGTTTCTAATTAATGGCCAATCACAGCCCAGCTAGCTCAGACTCTGGTCAGTCACAAGATTTTATTATCATTTCATTCCTTTTCCTTTCAAGCCTTCTGATGAAATCCTTTCTTCTATTCTTTTAGTATAGTTTTAATATATCATTTTCTTTTAAGATAATAGGTATCATAAAATAATAAATCAGCCTTCTGAAACGTGGAGTCAAGATTCTCATCTCTTCCCTCGTGCTGAAAACCCACAACCACCCCCACAAAACAGCACCTCAACAAAGCAGCTGCCAAGTGCCTTCCCTCTGGCCATCTCCACACTGCCTCTGTCCCCCTGGGGTKTCTGCTGGATTTTGGAGGTGCTGTGCTGGCAAGAGGATGGCAGCAAGGCTGTCAGGGTCCTTTCTCCCTGCTAAGTGTCCCAGAGCATCCATGGCGCTCCAGGGCACTGCTTTCCCTCCAGCCTCCTTTCTTTACCCAGGAAGCTACAAAAAGTCAGCAGCTCCAGAATGCTGGCAGCAGAGGGTGGCTGGAGAAGGGCTGCAGGCTGATCTCAACCCCCAGTATGAGGTGAACTGTCTCTAAACAGCATTTCAGACTCTGCTGAAGTCCCTGGAACAGCAGTTCCTTTTCCCCATTCAGCGCATCCCAGTGCATCCCAGCATCCCAGTGCATCCCAGCATCCCAGTGCATCCCTCCCCATCCCAGCTGCTCACTGCCTTTTGGGCTGAGCAAACCAAAGGCCTTTTGAGCCACAGCCAACCCTCCAGCCCCAGCARACCCCAAACCTCCTCCTGGGGTGSTCCCCACCACCCACCTGGGGCTGGGGGACAYYGGGGTYTCCTYGTCTGGKGTGGRTGCAGCCAGAATTCCTGTGAGCAGCAGTTTTATTGTCTCTTCCCAACAGAAACAAATGTCTCCAAGCAGCCATTTCAGGCTGAAGTCCCTAGAAGAGCAGCTCCTTTTCCCTTCCCCCATTCAATGCATCCCTGTGATTTCAATCCCTGTCACTTGGGATGTCACACCTTGCCATTCAGCACTCAGCGTCACCCAGGTTTAGCATCTGCTCCTTCCCCTCGCCTGCAACGAGTCCCCCAAGGAGCCCAAATATCCCCTCCCAACCCCCCCACGGGGACTTTCCTTCCTCCAGCACCTCCTTGCAGTGCCCAGATGTGTCCTCCCCATCCCAGCTGCTGAGAGCCACAGCAAACCCTCCAGCAAACCCCAATTCTCCTCCTGGGGTGGTCCCCACCACCCACCTGGGGCTGGGGGACACCGGGGTCTCCTCGTCTGGGGTGGCTGCAGTCAGAATTCCTGTGAGCAGCAGTTTTATTGTCYCTTCCCAMCAGACACATTGATGGAGCCCAGGCCCTGAGGATAAACAGCATCCCCAGTGTTTAGAGAAGCTGTCTCCAGGAGGAGACAGGGCTGACACCCTGGGAGCTCCTGGGGGACACGTCCCTGGCAGGAACCTTCCCCTGCTCTCAGGGGGGAGAAATCCTAGGAAAACCTCAGGATTATAACAATCTGAAAGGTGTTTTGCAGAAATACAGAGGGTTTGTGGCACCTGAGGCTGTTGCACAAATTCTTGCCAAGGACTGGCTCCAGCCCAGAGGGAGCTCCCAGCTCCAACACACMCATGTTGCAAAATGTTCATTTTTATGGAGTTTTCGTATTTCTGATTAGTTTCAGCTCTTTAGCTGTTTAGGAATGGTAAATCCTCCTGTGATTAGGAAGCATTTKTGGCTATTATCTCTAAAAAGAGCTTCAGTATTTGCAGTCAGGCTCGTACTCATGAAGGAGACTGGGGTTAGATAAGCTCCTTAAGCCAAGCMTTCTTTCCACACCTGTGTTCTTCCCAACAAAATAATAATTTTTCAGTTTCAAGGCTGGTAATTTAGAGACAGATTTTACTTGTCACACTGATGCAAACATGAACCCCTGGCATGCTCCATGACTAAAGCTGGCTCAGATGTGCTGTCCTCCCCTCCCAGGGCCAYGGACACAACTGTGTCTGTATCTGAGTGATGCAGTCTGGTGCAGCTGGATTACTCAGAATGCACTCAGCAAGCAGGTGCTGCTATCAGAGAACTGAAATCTTATTAATTTAAAATATTTGGAATATCCTTTGTCTCCTCTGCAGGACAAACAAGCCCTCAGCAGCTYGTGGGAGGAAGCTGTGGATGTCTAGAGCAGGAGTGACTGAACCTTCTCCCAGCCCCACATCCATCCCCAGCCAGAAGGAAATAAAACCAGGGCTCACAGACCCTGATATCTGCTTTTCAAGCTAATTGATTGACTCATTCCCTCAGTTTCATTCATTATGAGCAAGGCTTTAAGGCTCAAAGATTTCTGGTTTTTTATTCTGTCCTCCGGTCTAACAAGAGGCCTTGGCAGTTCCTAATGACCCTGTCATATTTGTAAATTTAACACAGAAACCTTTATCAGTGCACCACAATTACAGAATTATTACACCTCCCGCTCCAGGCGAGCTGGGCCATCAAACATCTTCATTTCTGCCTTGCCCAGATCCTGCAAATCACAAACCTGGCCTGACCAGAGGACAGAATCTTTAATTTAGACCTGAACATCTCAGAAATATCTTCCTGTACAACCCAGCTATGGAAAGGTTTTTGATTACTGCCCTTTTGTGCATGCTTYATGGCTGAAGTATTTCATTTAAGGAGAATGATTAGGAGGAGGACAAGTTTTAGCAGTCTGCTCCAAAGCCTTAAGTAAAAAATTAGCCACAGAGTGAAAACGTGTTTGACTTGCATTGRAGGTGATAATTTTTGCAGCACTGGAATTCACTGACTCACCCCCATCTGGACGTGCTAAAGGCATTAAAAAAACAAAGTCAAGAGGTCTCAAGTTGCTGGCAGCTGGGCCCTGCTCCAGGAGGGCACAGAATTCCTGAGAAATCCACAGGAATCCACAGGTCTTGAGGCAGAGACTGGAGATTTTTCCTGCTCGTGGTCTAAAGGGATCAAACCTCCATCAAAATGTGTGCCTAAAAAATGGGCAGGGGGAGGACTGGGTTTCCAGGTACTGAGGAGCAGGTGCAGATGCCCTACAGCCCCACTAAAAGATTAATAAATCAATAATTTTTTTTTCAGTTTTTTCTTACAGCTCCAAAACCTACAATTTTTCAAACCTTCTTTTTTTTTTTTGGTCCAAAGGGAAACTTTCTGTACGCTTCTGTATATTTATCAATTCAGTTTAAATTTCTTCTTGGATTATTTCTTATTTACAGGTCTAAATTCTGTCCAGTTCCAGGAAAGGTGCAACAGAAACAAGCTGTGTGTGGAGGACACCATCACTTAAACAATGCCCATTTGATAAATGCAGAAGAAAGCATAATTCATCATTTTTAWATAGGTGGATGCAGCATCACWTTTTTAGCATATTCACTGTTGATTATTAATTCAAGCAGAGGATGGACAGGGTAAATAGCTGAAACAAATGAAAATTTTGTAAAAGGTTTGAACAGGAAGGGTTTTGCTGTCTGAAAGCTCTCAGTTTCCAGCTGTCTGATCTAATGAAACAACAAAGCAGAGTGAGGAGGAGGAGAAAATGTCAGTAGAAATCTCCTGTAGCTGCTCTCTGCCTGACATAATCTGAAATTTACCTTCCCCCCCGCTTGGCTGGCTTCTGTAAAATTGCTTTTTCCCTACTAGTCAAGGTTTATTTTGATCATATTAATCATCCCTGTGGAAAGGAATGACTCTCAAATTAATTCCTATTTTCCTTTWATATAAAGAAACCAAGAAAACACRCATTTATGGCCTGTAGCAAAGTAGAAAYAATCCAAGATCACTTCTAGAAACTGAGAGCTTCCAGGCAGCAAAACCCTTCCTGTTCAAACCTTTTACAAAATTTTCAACAGGACCTCTTGATAACCACTTGTTTCAGCTATTTATCCTGTCCATCCTCTGYTTGAATTAATAATGAACAGTGAATATGCTAAAATAAGTTAAGTGATGCTGCATCATCCACCTATTTAAAAATGATGAATTATGCTTTCTTCTGCATTTATCAAATGGGCATTGTTTAATGTGTCCTCCACGCATAGCTTATGTCTGTTACGCCTTTTCTGGAACTGGACAGAATTTAGACCTGTAAATAAGAAATAAAAAAAAAAAAAAAAAAAAAAAAATTAAAAAAAAAAAAGGAGGTTTGAAAATTTGTAGGTTTTGAAGCTATAAGAAAAAACAGGAAAAAAAAATTTAAAAAATAATTGATTTATTAATCTTTTAGTGGGGCTGCAGGGAATCTGCACCTGGAAACCCAGTCCTCCCCCTGCCCATTTTCTCTTTCTAGGCACACATTTTGATGGAGATCTTGATACCTTCAGACCAGGAGCAGGAAAAATCTCCTGTCTCTGCCTCAGCAGCAGCACAAGACTCTGGATTTTTCAGGAAGGCTGTGCCCTCCTGCCAGCAACTTGAGACACACATTTATGGCCTGTAGCAAATAGAAATAATCCAAGATCACTTCTCTCATTTCTTTTGTGTTGAGAAGTGTGGGGACTAAATGGGCTCAGAGTTTGTCTTCTTTCAGAGCAGCTTTTTAAGTTTTGAATCACCTGGTAAAACCTTCTTTTCACAAGGTTATTCAGTGAACCACAATTAAAAGCCCATTATGCAGGGAGGACTCCCAGAACACGTCTGCTCTTCAGGAACATAAATCAGAAATAAACACAATTCCCAGCTAGAGGSAATGGAAGAAACCACAACCCTGAGCCAAGACATGCAGAATGACTCCATTAGGAGCTGCCTTTGTTTATTCCCACAAGATTTAATGGTCTGGCTGGCAAGTTCATATGCTGAGGAGGTCACCTCCAAGGTAGGAATCCACCCAGAGACCTTCCCCTGGCAGGGAAAAGCTCTCTCAAAAGAAAAACAGCGAGATTTTTTTTCTGTGGAGTCAGCAGCAAAGCRTCCAGGCATCTCTATAAACAGCTTAAATGAATTGTATAAACTGAGGGACAAGAGAGAGACAAACCCTCAAGGTGTCTGAGCAGGAAAATCGTGGCTCAGGAACTCAGCTGGTGCTTTCTGGGGGGCGGAGGGGCTGCTGTGGTTTGTTAATAAAAGAATAGGAAGGGTATCCATGACTAAAATGGGCTTTTTTGGACACTGGAGGACTCCAAGAAACTCCCAGGAACATGGAACATGAGCACCCACAAATCTCAGCTTCTCCCTACAAACAGAACATTTCCTTCAGGAAGGGGAAGGTTTCAGKGCAGCTCATCCTGGACAATCAGCCTGACCTGGCAGCTCATGGATTCACCCACCATGGGTTCCTTGGGCAGCCTCAGGGTTGTTCAGCTGCAAACCAAGATATTTTTAATTAGATGCATCTAAATAGCACAAAGATGAAGCAGATGGTACTTCCAGGCTGCTTTATTGATTCCAGAGTAAGAATTCTTCAAGCAAGGCATTTCTTGTGGCCCCAAGGTCTGACTCACTCTCTCTGGTCTCTGCTCCAAAATTCCCTCCTCCTTGTCCAGGAGGTGTCAGGAAACACAAGAATGCTCAGTAATGCTCACCTTGTCCTCATTTCAGCTTCACAGGAAAACAGGCAAGATGGAAAGAAATATTCCTGAAGGAATTGGGCTAAACATGGACAATGCCTCTGCTAGAAGAAAAATAGAAGTATTTGGGRAAAAACTAATGCTGAGGAATGAAAAATCACAAAAAACTGAGTTAGACATAATTCTAATAAAGGATCCTATTAAGAAAGATTAATTAGAAAATAATTAAATTAATATTAATAAAATTTAATGGAAATACTATTTAATAGTAACAGTAATAGTAATATTTGRTACTAATATTAATATMAAATATKAAYATTAATATTTAATACTAATATTTGATACTAATATCAATATCAAATATRAATATTAATATTTAATACTAATATTTAATACTATTATATACTATTTAATGTAATACAATTTAATAATTATTTGTTAATAAAAATACTATTAATACTATTCAATACTATTTAATAATACTTTTATTTAATAGAAATACTAWTTAATATTAAATACTATTAATACTAATAAAAATTTTAAAATCCTATTAATAAATGTTAATAGAAAGTAATAAAAAAATATAATTTTTACAATTATTTGTAAAAATTAATTTTAAAATTAATACCCCATGTTGGCTAAAAGGATCAGAGGAAAAAACCAGCTCCTGGACATTTATTTATTTCSTTTGCACAGCCCACCCTGACAAACTTTAGTCCAAAGCCAGCAGCACTCACAGAAGAKAAATTTTTTAATATTTAATTTTTATTTTATTTATTTTTATTTTACTTTTTTCACTTGGAGAAGGTAGATGGGTTGTATTTACTCTTCCCCACTCAAAGAGCACTGACCTCCAGCAGCATTTCCTGGTTTTAGAATTTACACAAGACAAAAATATTGCACAGAGCTCTCCATGGGCAGCTTAGAGAGAACCAAATCCCCTGCAAACACTGTGCAAGGWTATTTGGATGGAGAAGGAACACCAGGAACTCTTACATTAAAAACAATACAATCTTCTTTTACTGGGGAAAGGAAAGCTATGAAGATGCAATTCAATACCAAGAAATGCAACTGAAGAAACAAAACCCAGATTTCCTTAGTCACATTGTTCATCAATGCCTTTTCAGCTGATTTATTTCAATGTGCACATTATTAGGTGCTACAGCCTCCCAAAGCACCCAGCTGCGGACCTTAAAAATAAGACATGAAGTTGAATTTCTGCTATAAATCCAAATTTAAATCTTTTTTTGTAAATAGGGTATCCTTGTAAACATTTCTGGACTTGAAATTGAGATGGAGTGCAGAATATTTCAATATATACATATTCAGGAAAAGCTCAACGTAAATGTATCTTCCTAAACCTTCAGTTGACTTACAAGGAATTCAAAGCCACAATGATTCCATAACTGCTTACACAATAAAAATGTTATCCATGAGGAATGCCAAGAAGTCCACCTAGAGTTCCCAGAATCATAGGGGATTAAAAAAATCAAAATTGAATGCATCCTACAGGAAAGGTAGGTGTACACTAAAACCTAATGTGACAACAAAACCTGTCCATTTTTCAGAAGTTCCTGGTATTCCACAAAACATTTGAATGGAAATATGGTTTTAAAAGCAGCACAACTTCCCAGAAGTCCTCAGGAGGCTTCACTCAGYCTCACTGCAGGGAGCCAAACCTGGCTTGCCCTCCTGCTGCATTTTCTATTTTACTCTGGGACTTTTCACACCAGCAGCCTTTCCCTTTCCCTTCAAGTAATTTCCTTCCCMAATGCAACCCAGCATTCCCAGACACTTGTTACAAGTCTGCTTTCAGGTGCAAAGCTGTAATTTTACCACCAGGACTGAGCCCCAATTCCCACTGCACAAGCTCTGACCTTTCTCCACTTTAACTCCTCAGAAAGGTCCTCACACAGCTGGGACACATCCAGCCACCTTCTGACACCACCCCTGCTCAATTAAGAGCACTGCTCTGCAGCAGTGTGGCATCAGATTGATGCTACTTGAATATTTCTTCATTACTTGAAGAAATCCTGCCCTTGGAGCAGAGTTTGAAAAATCAGAGCCCTGCAGTTCCCAGCAGCAACAGGCAGCTGAGCCTCCAAAAGGACAGAAATTCATCTGTTACAAGTTCAGAATTACATGCCATTACCTGGAGAGCCCCTTAATAAAAAGTTATCCAGGGTTTTTAAGTGGCCTAAAATAAATTCAAGCAAGTTTGGTCTTATTAAGCAGTGAATTCAAATTCCACTCTGCCCCAGGAACATTCTGCAATTACTGCTTCCTGCTGGAGGCCACCTTCAGAAACTTTCAGATTGCACTTTATTTCCTCATTTGCCATTTAAATTCTCCCTAGATTTAGGCATTGCTTTTAGTAGTCTGGATAYTGAAGCTCTAAGCAGAAGAATCTCAGTGGCACTAAAACATACAAAATATTTGGCTTTTTTCCAAGGAAGAGCTCTCCTACCATGCACAGTGCACAATTTCCCAACAAATCACAGGTGACAGGTTTGGTCACCATAATGACCAGATTACTGAGGCTTAAGAACTCCAAAAGACAAAAACCAGCTTGATTTTATTTCTGAACATCCATCAGCTCCCAGCAGGAGATGCACCATGGGCTGCAGTTAKTACAGGACACAGCATCTTCAGAAGATGAAAATCCAAGAGGAGATGAGCTGAGATTTCCCCATGGGCTGAGATGATCTTGTTGAGCAGGATGTGAGAGAGGGCAGCTCCAGAGGTGCCACTCACAGCTGGCACAACAGGAGTAACCAGCAAACACATTCATGTTCAGACTCCTATCAGGTATTTGGGAGGAAAAGCCCTGCATTTAAATCTCATTTAAATCCACATTTGAATCAAGTTCAATCCACTAAAGCTGCTGGTGATCTTGGTCTGACTTCACACAGACTTAAAAACATGGTGTAATGCAAATTCCTTGGAAAAAACAGGCTTTAAGACAAGTATTTCAATAGGAAACCCAAGTGACTTTAATATTTCCTTGTATCCAACCAATTTAACAATYCTCCCTTGTTAGAACAGACAAGGAAGACTTTTTAAATTTCAGAACAAAGAAATGAAATTACAGAGGACTAATCTTGCTGGTGTGCCCAATGAGAGCTCTCACAAGTCCAAGTGTCCTCTTATTCCTCTTTATATTGATCTTCACTGTAATTCCCATCAGTACTTACTCTTTCCACAAAAGGTTACATTATAAAGTCCAAACCGTATGCATAGAATTAAAAAATCAAAGCACATTCCCAGATTTTCAGTGTTTCACAGAAATTATACATCCAGAAATTATACACTCAGGTAATAAACCAGATCAATGTGGTTCTTTCAGAATTTGATTGAGAAAAAAAAAATTAGGTTTTTCTACCGTTTATTTATCAACCTCCTGACCCACAGAAATCTCTGACTGCAGTAAAAACCCCAAAGTATTTGGCAGGATTATGCATGAGTTTGCACACAGCTCCTCTTGGAAGAACCTGCAATTTAATATTCAGGGTCCTCATTAACAGAAAAAGTCTTCATACCAAACTGGAAAAGAGAAATCAAAAAACAGCTACTGAGAGACTTCCTGAATTATGAATCAGTAGTAATTAAATTTTAAAAAAAGTTCAAGGCCCAGGGTATTCTCCACTGATGCCACACTCAGAGAATCCATCCCTCTCAACAGAAGRTGTGTTCTAGAGAGTAACATTCAATTAACTCAGGGCTCAATTAACTTAGGCTCAATTCACTGAGGTCAGACTTTCTACACCACGTTAGTAATGAAGAGACTGAAGAAGTGAACAGGTAAGAGCAGCCTGAGGAGTCACATCAAGGCATGGCCCAAAAGATTGTATCTTTAAAACAGAGTAACTTTTAAAAAATATTTAAAAAATCAAGAGCCCACTTTCTGTTCTTTGTGGAACCCATCTTCTCTTCTTTGTGGAGCCCACTCATGCTTCTTTGTGGAGCCCATTCTCTCTTTGTGGAGCCCACTCTTGCTTCTTTGTGGAGCCCATTGTCTCTTCTTTGTGGAGCCCATCTTCTCTTCTTTGTGGAGCCCATTGTCTCTTCTTTGTGGAGCCCATTCTCTCTTCTTTGTGGAGCCCATTGTCTCTTCTTTGTGGAGCCCATTCTCTCCTTTTTGCAGCCTGTCCCCATGGCACATGAAGACAAACCATTTTCAGAATGCATCAAATTCAGGATGGTCCTTGAGCCACCATTTGCAATATTTATGGAAAAGCAGCTGTGAAAATGAAGTGTGTGACAGCTGTTCCCACAGCTGGGCAGTCCTGATGGCATGTGAGGTTCCAAGAGCTGCTTGCTCCTCTCTCCTCTCTCCATGCAGAGCACTCAGGGGTGCTCTGGGACCCCGGGTCTGTCCCTGCAGAGCACTCAGGGGTGCCCTGGGACCCCGGGGTCCCCAATGCTGTGCTGGGGGTCGCAGCTGAAGGAGATGGTGATGGCAAAGCGAGTGCCCCAGCTCACCCTCTCCACCCGGTGCAGGTTCTCCGAGCCCGAGGTGAAAAACGACACCCGACCTGCAAAGACAAAAATTTAACCCTTCAGTGGAGTTTGCCATCGGCTGCAGCTCTCCCTCCACAGCTCTGCTGTTCTCCAGTGACCTGGGAGCCCAGAGGTGATCACAGACAAACTGTGCAGCTCACACTGCACCCTGACAGCTTTTAACCCTTTCAAACATACATTAACCCTTCATGCTATGAGCTTCATACATGAATCCTTCATGCTATGAGCTTACACTGCACYCTGACAGCTTTTTATCCTTTCCAACATACATTAACCCTTCATGCTATGAGCTTACACTGCACTCTGACAGCTTTTTATCCTTTCCAACATACATTAACCCTTCATGCTATGAGCTTACACTGCACTCTGACAGCTTTTTATCCTTTCCAACATACATTAACCCTTCATGCTATGAGCTTACACTGCACTCTGACAGCTTTTTATCCTTTCCAACATACATTCGTCCTTCGAGCCACAAAGCTGGACATGCAATCCTATCATCACAGTGGGTAATAATTAGCATTGATTCACAGAAGGCTGATCAATCTCTATCTTTATTAAGAAACGCATTGCTTTTATAGTTATGATACAGGTAGACTTGATTGGTCCTCCAATCAAATCACCATTGGCTAATTAAGAAACCACACTTTGGTACACAAATCTCCTTAACACATTCCACATGTTCACAACCACAGGTGCAGCAAGTTAAGATTAGAATTGTTTCTCATTCTTTCCTCTGATCTTCTCACAGACTTTCTCAGGCAATGCCTGGGAAAGTGGTGTGTTTCTCTCTGTGGCYAGAGAGCTGCTGCCACAGAATCCCACCAAAGCTACTTTATAAAAGCCAAGAACATGGCAGCCAGTTCTTAGTTGCCTTAATTAAAAACAAAAAAAGTGTAACTCCAGTGACTGTCAGCAAAGTGAACTGATCTCCTCCCTGCTCCCCTTCTAGTCCTGACTATGATTTTAGACCAGAGGAGGAGGAAGCACCACAAAGGTGGCAAAAAGCCTTTAGAGATAAAACCTCAGCAGGTTTCCAAGTGGCAGATATCAGCATTGCACCAAGTTTGCTATCACTTTCTGTGCCTGCTCTGATCACTCCYACTCAGGTCACAAAGTCACATCAGCCATGCACAAATCCACTCTCCTCAGAAAGAGCCACTCCATCCATGCACGGGCTATGCAGTTCTTTTACAGATACAAGTGCCCAGTGGTGTGCCTGCCCCGAGCCCTGACCATCCCACCCTGCTTGGGGACACTCTGGGCCCCAGGTGGCAGCAGGTGAGATGGAAATGCAGTGACTTTGATGCTGACAGCAGAGCACACTGCCATCCCTCTCAGTGAGACAGCAGAACGGAGCCCTCTGCACTCCCACATGAATAAACTCTTCTGAGAATGTACAGGATTGRTGTTTGATGTCCAGCAGGTAACTCTGAACTGACACAGCTCCGTGGCACTGCTCCAGGTCTCCTGAGGAAGGCAAAATTTCTCCCCTGCACAGCTCGAGGTTTTCCTGCTCAGGCTTTCCCCCCACTGTTCAAATCAGAGCTTGTTTAGAAGCTGAAGCCTGCCCAAAGTCTGCACAACATCATCATCAACTATTCCAACCCTTACCCCAGCTCCTCAGCTGAAATGGGCACCAGGCACATCACTGGGCTTGTCTTCTAAAAGGATCCCAAACACCCAGGAGTTCCTTTGCTTGCATCCTCCTGAGCAGCACACAGGGGGATTTGGACAAACCTGGACTGGCTTTATGGGGCTGGGTTTACCCACTAACCCCTGAGTCCCTTTCATGTTCAGCTGCAGCTCACATCTAATCCTCAGAGTGCATTCAGAGTCTTTCACAGCAATTTCACCCCCTCTGTGCCTGCACCTCAGTAGTGGGTGAAGTCAGACGTGGAGAGAACAGATCCATTTATTTGTGGGCACAGCTCACTCCCACCTGGCTGTCCTGCTTTTCTGGATGAAAAGTAAATGAAGGCAATGTGCTCCTGTCCCACCAGTGATGCAATGAACAGTGCTGCCCTCAAGGATTCCACATAAAATCCCTCTGTCATGAGGTTTTTCCCCTTTTAAACTGTATTCCAACTTCATTAAAGTGCATTCTTATTGGTCCCTCACCTGCTCACCCAAAGCTTTGCCTYAAACTGACTTTCCAGCTGTTTTGTTTGATCTCAGACTAGAAATAGCAGTAATTCACAGCTAGACAAAGTTCAGTGTGTTAAGCCAGTTAGATTGAAGGTTTTTTTGATATACTGAATGTCTTTTAAGTTCTTTCTTTAATAAATATGTCTTCATATAAGTGGTATCAATCTGCTCCCATATGCATCAAGTGGGGTCTCTGGGTAACTGAGCAAAGCTATAGTCAGTTTTCAAAGATGGGAAGAATTCCTTTTAAACTTAATTCCTTTACAATATTTTTGAAGCAGAAGCACACTCTTTCCACAGTACATTATTTTTATCAGTATAAATGTTCAAAAAAAGGGTTGAGAATATTAATTTATCAATTCTCATCTCATCTGTGCCCCTCTTCTCCTCCCTGGACACCACGGAAGGGATGCAAGGCAGGGCTGGGGGAATGGGAAGGGCCTCAGCCCCATCCACTGCCCATGGCTGGGGGCACTGGGAACACTGAGCTGCTGCTCAGAGGGAAGGAAGGGAGCTGGGGGTGCTCAGCCTGGAGAAAAGGAGACTCAGGGGTGCCCTCATCACTCTCTGCAGCTCCTGAAAGGAGCCTGTGCTCAGCTGGGGCTGGGCTCTTTCTCCAGGCAGCACTGACACAACCAGAGCACACAGCCTCAAGCTGCACCAAGGGAAATGTAGGCTGGAAATTAGGAAAAATGTTTTACAGAAAGGGTGATAAAGTTCTGGGATGGCTGCCCAGGGAGGTGGTGCAGTCCCCATCCCTGGGTGTGTTTAACAAAGCCTGGATGGGGCACTGGGGGCCAGGGTTTGGGTGAGGTGCTGGGGCTGGGCTGGACTCGATGATCCTGAAGGTCTCTTCCAACCCAGTGATTCTGTGAATTCTGTGAATTCTTGAAGGTCTCTTCCAACCCTGTCACTCTGTCATTCTGTGAAGCAACTCCTCTGTCTGGTTAAAGGGAAGCAGGAACAGTTTATTTGGCACCACAGAYCCTTCATCTCATGCACTGACAGCTTCCACTCTCTGCCTAACATTTATCAGCYCTAAATGTTCCTCAGGAAAGAAGGACAAACTGCATCTCAGCTGCTGAGTGACAGCCAGGCAGAAGCACTGCCAGGGAAAATGCACAACAGTTGTCTTCTCATCCTCTGCATCTGTTTAGGATTAATCACCAATTCATTCTCATGTAGGGTATCCAASAAACCCCTTCACATCATTAGGCAAATAAACTGATAATAATGTTTTCTGCAAGCACACAATAAAATTTATTTAGCTAATTCAATGACTTATTTTAAAATGATGAATTGGGAGAATTTWAGTGCTTTAAGCAAATCCCACAAAAAGAACCTGGACTGACAATGTCTGCAAGTGCCCTGATCTGGGGTGAAGAGAGCACCCCAGAAGAGAGGGCACAAGCTTCTCTGAACCAATTTACTACATTTACGTTGAGCACAGAAGAATAAAATTAATTTTAAAATAAATACAATAAATTTTCAAAATACATTTAAAATTAAAAATAAATTAATTTTAATAAACTTTAAAATTTTCTAAAATTTAAAATAAATTTATTTTAAAATTTAAAATAAATTTATTTTAAAATAAAACATTTATGTTGAGCACAGAAGAATAAAATTAATTTTAAAATAAATACAATAAATTTTTAAAATACATTTAAAATTAAAAAATAAATTTATTTTAATAAACTTTAAAATTTTCTAAAATTTAAAATAAATTTATTTTAAATAAATAAAATAAATTCGAGTTAAAATAAAATAAAAATTTAGGCCTTATGGCCTCAAAAAAACTACCTGCAATGGGTATCAAATCCTAGTTACAAACTTGTCCCATATTTAGTTACTAGACAGAAATTTCTTGCTGTTATAAGTAAAATTACTGGCTCACATAGTGAAGTCTCCCACAGCCAGCTTGTAATTTGCAGTATTAACAATATTCTCAGAAAAGTAGTTGCTTCTCCTTTGAATTCAGAAGAGCCTGGAAATCTTTCAGATTACAGTTTTTRAAGAAAACGAATGAACTTATTTATTTCCTGCTGAAAGTACACAAACATTTTCAGATACCAGCTGCTGGATTTTTAGAATCCCTGCCTGCTTCTCTCCTACCAGCACAGTTGTTACTCAAAATCAGCAGCTCCCACTCTGTCTGAAGGTTTGACAAGCCTGGGGGTATTTACAAGTGAAAACTGAATATTTGCTCTCTCCACATCAATTATGAGTCTCCCCAAGGCCTTTTGGCTCCATCTCTTCTCCCCAGGGATATTTTCCAGCTCTGCCCTGCAGGCTGAGCCTCTCCCAGCCACTGCTGCCAGGTCTGCTCTGTTCTGCACCAGAATGTGACTCCTACAAAAAGTYCTCACTAAGAACAAAGTGTTGCAACTTCAACCCCATTAAACAACCTCAGCATCATCTATCTGACTTTTCCTGACCTTGCCAAATGTGGAATGCCCAGCAGAGCTCTGCTCAGATCACATGGATGCCCAAGCTCTGGGTTTTGGATTCTGGTAWGAAGGAATTCATCCCTACATTTAGTAAATCACTGAAGCATAAGCACAAGGGTAACCTCTGCTGCTCAATTATTCCAAAAACAGCCCTTAAAGAGGCTTCATCAGAGCATCTGTGACATTCACACACAGCTTAGGAACCAAGAAATGAACTCACTACTGAACCACACAGCTGAACCTGCAGTTCCTTTACTATTTGGTTTTATTTCATCTGTAACATTACCTGAATTTCGTGGAGGAATTCTCTGAAGCTGATTTTTCTGCTGCTTTCTGCCTTCAGCTTTGCTGCATATTTTCTTGACCAATATCAACTCAAATTTTTGAAATATTGGGCTGCACAAACAGGCACAAACAGGACATGTGGGCATTTATAACCAAATTTTCACGTCAGGGGAAAGCCTCAGAGGCTAATTCTGAATATGGCAGTGCTTCACAATGCTCTGTGGACAATTCCCCAGCACTCCTCCATCCTTCCAGTGCTGCAGGAAATGTGAGGTGACCACTGCTAGCAACAGCTGCCTCAATGAGGCAGTGGATTTATCAGAGCTCACTCACAGAAACAACAARTATAACACCTGCACTCCCAGGCACTGACTGCTTTATTGCCAGTTAAAACAGTGGTTTTTTCATTAACCTGGCATCAAACACCATCAGAACACAAAACCTGCCTGGAAGAAGTTATTCTTCCACAGGTAACAAAAGTTCTACTGAGAAATAAGGAGCTATTTTCTGTCTTTTTGACAKGACTGCAACAGATCCTCCTTTTCCTACTCTTTGCAATCACCTCACCAGTCCCTGGCACAGTTTGTGATGAGTTTTGCAATCACTAAGAATTGCTTCCTTTGCATGGCTGGTGCTTACTGCAGCTGCTAGTGCTGCCTCCATTTGTTCCTCACCAGGACTGACAGCTACTTCTGTGGGATTTTTAAAAATTTTTCTCAGCTTTCAGCTGATATTGACTTAACTTCAAGATGTGCTGCAGTTTTTTACTGATTGGAGCAAAACTGAGGCTGGAATTGGCAGATTATCATGATCTAGACTGAGTCTGGAGGATGTGGATGGAATACAGAGGAAGATGAGACTGACTGTATGGGGGGAGCTCCCAAATATCTTATCCTTTCAAATCAAGTATTTTACACTTCCAGAGACACTGAGAATACACTAAGTTTGAGGTTTGAGATTTGAGAGTCACACTGCACTCTCCAATGTACAGAATTCATTTTGCCYCATAGATTAGTTTCTCCCAGGAACACAGAGAAGTGATTGTGACCTTTCCTTCTGCCTTTGTATAATAAATTACTTGTATGAAGAACAAATTGCCTTGTACCTTGAAAATAAGTGCAGCAAAGCTGACCTTCAAAGCAAGAAATGCACATGCAAATAAAGAACACAGAACCAGAACTGGGATTTCATCCCCAAACAGCAGTTTCATCTACAMTTGATGATCAAGTGAAGTCTGGGACCTGCCTAATATTGCCAGACCATAAATTCACACAAGACTCTGCAAAATAATGAAATTTTAAAATATGAATATTCATTGATAACAATAAATATTCAATAAAATATGAACTTTAAACACTGACAAGTTTAGCAGCAGAATAAAGTATACCAATTTTGTTATTTAAAAAGGAAAGCCTTGATGTTTGCCATTTATTCTTATTCTTCCTTATGTCTTGCAGATTACTAAAACATGTCTCACACCAGCAAAAAGAGTTAATATTGAAAGGGCCTTGTTTTGAAGGGCCTCATTTTCAAAATGTTGCTCTGGTTCTTACAGTCTCTCAAACAGAGCCAGTCCTGGTGCAAAGGGGTGGAAAAATCTCAGTGTGACAATTTTGAGAACAGAATTTCCACATATATTTAAAAGGAACAGACTCTACTTTAGATCTGTTTCTTTGTCACAAAAAATTTATTTTCAAAGTTGTATATCCCTTGGCACTAAGAATTTTCTTCCTCATGGTACAGTGAGTTTCTTGTGGCAGAGAGAGGTCCTGACTGATGTCAAAAGACAAATATTCACTTCTGAAGCCCATCAGAGCACAAGAAAGATGTGTTCCTTCATGCCACATCTGCTTATGAATTAGCCAAAGGTCTCTACACTTGAACTGGCACTGACTTGTTCATTTCTGTTAAAAAAAAATAATCTAAAGAGCCTCAATGTTAATAAATCACAATTCCTTCTTAAAGCTAATGTTTGCTAACAACCAAACTAGGGGAAGTTAAAGATCATCCTATAAATTAGAGAGTTGTTCAGTCAACTATGTGAGAGTCAGGATTTAGAGACTTCTTAGGTAATCTGCAAGTGATATGCACTGAGGGAAGTGAAAAGCATTTTMATTTAGGCTCCACTCCTGGCAGAACAGTCTCCCTGTGCCCAGCTGCCACTGATCCTCACSAGGGCAGTGCTGCAAATGCATCTGCAGCAGCACTGGGACTTGCCCAGGCAGCACTTTCAAACACAGGACATCCCACAATGGTTTAATWGCTTTTTCTTGGTTTCCAACTGCTGCTTTTCTGCTCTGCTGCATCACTAACAATGCCTTTCTGCTCCCCACTGACACTTGAACAAATTGCTGCTCACAGGAAAAGAAACCTGCTTATTTTGGCACTCAGAATCAGGTCCMCAAAAATGCAGGCTAAGTGTGAGGCAAGCACCAGGTTTTAGGAGKGCAGTGGCATTAGCAATACAGAAAAGTAAATTAGTTGTCAAGCATGAAAACTGAACCAGTGATTATGACAGTCATCCCTAGAAAAGCCTGGAGCTCCTAAATGAGAAGCATGAAAGCTCAYCAACTTGTGGTTTTAAAAGTTGAGCTGGAGTGGCAAGAGAAGCACAAAGGATCAAAAGAAGCGTAAAACAAAACAAACAAAGAAAAGCCAAAAAGACAGAAGGAGAGAAAAAACATTGCAGAGGAACATTATGAACATGAAAAATACATCAACTTGTTCCAGCAACAGAAAACAGCCTGGGGTCATTCCTTCACAAAACACATTTTATCAGCAAGAGGAAAAACAAGTGCAAATGCCTTCACATTGTGCTTCACCTCTCAAGCTTTTCTGCTTCGCCCACAGGATGTCAGTGGGGATTGTGCACCAGAGGCTGTGACACAATCAGAGGAGCCCTGACAACAGTGATAACAGAGATGTGTTAGAAAAGTGTAATTCATTTTCTCCTGTGTCCAYGAGGGACACTTGTGCATTGGTTTGTTTCAGAAGGGGAGGCCTGTGGCACACACTGTCCATACAACCCCCTGGCAAAGGGACAGACAAAAAGGAAGTTCTGGATTTCATCAGCTTCCCCTTCTTCCCCCAAAACAACATCAAGAGCAAAGACCTTRCTGCAGAAAACCTGAAAATGAATAGATGGGGCTGAATGGAAGCAATTTCACAGTWAGAGACTCTTGGAAATTAAGTCAGRGGCATGTTGCACACTGCAGCCAGGGTGTGTGAGACAGCTCTCCTCACACACCTAGAATTCAGTTGTGATTTCTACAGCTATAAAGATCTGGTAATCCTAGAATTACATGTAAAAAATAGTTTAATGTGTTCCCTTTCAAAATACTGGCAGCAGCATTTTGCAAAAGATGAAGCTTTCATTTAGGGTTTACTTCCAATCAAAAGACAAAATAATCACACACACAGTGCTAGCAAACCCAGGTAATCTCAGAGTTTATCTACAGCAGCATCACTGCAGGTGAGTGGATCACTGTGATCCAGAATTCAAAGAACACCCATCCCAATCTGCAGGCAGCAATAATCTGAAATCAGTTCTGCTTGGGGTAACAACTGTCAGCAGACAATTACTGAGGCTCTTTAAATGAGTAAATTTCCACCTTTTGTGTCTTGGGGGAAAAAAAAGAACACAGCAGGAATATAAAGTTGCCCATTTTTTCTTTTTCCCTGCAGCAGTGTGGCTGATCTTGCATTATGAAAGGTAACACTGCTGGAAGCTCAGCACCCACCTGCCAGACAGAGGAGTTGAGGCTGATGAGCTCCTCCCTAGGCAGCCCCAGAGTAATTTGGTTTCAAATTATCCACATATTAAAAAAATCTCAAACCAGCCTAAATGGTTTTTTATTTACTTATAACTGACAGCCATCAGAAGGCTCATCCCTGTCAGACCTCCTGGAAGCAGGGATGGATTTATTGCCCAGTAATCCTGGTTCATCATGCTCCAGCAGGTCAGCAGAGCTGTGGCAATCCATCACCTCCACACCCACCCTCAGCCATTACAGGGTATTAAGTCCCACCTTGAGCAGCAAAGGAATTTCAGGCCAGTGTAAAATAAATTGCTTTAATTTGGATTTGCTGCAGTGACASTTAGCTCTGCTCTTGCTGCACAGTTGTCAGACTAAGCTCATTCTGACTCAGAGATGGGGCAACTGAGAGGTGTTTTGAACCTTTTATTCTATTTTCAGTCTCATGAGAAGGGTGAGACAATACAGATGTTATAATTCATGCCATCACAATCAGAAGGCAACTATTTCCTAATTATAATATACTATAAGTGTTTCTTGGCCTATCAGCTTTAGCTACACTATGTTGTAAATGTCTTAAAGTTAATAATCTAAAATTATTACTATTATTACTATTTCCCACCTGCTAAGCTGTCAGAACTGGCCACCTCTGCAAAGCCCCACATCTTTCCAGGAAGTCACTTCTGGTGGTTTAACACCACACATTACAAACTGTGGCTGGATTTTAACCTGCTCTAATCTTTACTTCTGATGTCATCAACTTGAACACAACATGCTCTACTATCCCACGTTATTCCTGCTGACACAAACCCAGTCCCACACCACCTGCCAGCCCAGAAAAGTCAGTAAATGGGAGAATCTGCAGCCAGCCTGGCTCGTACCTGCTCGGGGCTCCACTGTCTTGTTGGAATCTGCATCCATGAACACGAAGCGTCCACCCCCGAAGTCTTTGGAGTAGTCAGAGAGATAGAGCAGAGAAGTGTAGTCAAAAGAGCCATAAGTCACCTGTGGGAGAAGCCAAAATTACCAAAATTTACCAAATTCTTGATCTTATCTCTGCAGAGCACAGCTAATTGAGCAGATGGATCTGGTGGGTTTTGCTGATCTTCAGTTTTTTCATGTATTTAATAAAGGGTCTTTGAAAACCAAGAACACCATTTTCTAGGAATTATCTGTGTTTATTAGTCTATTCTCTTGTCACACTACAAGACTAGCATGTCATGTTTATTATTTCTATTGTTAGTTTCCATCATTAGAGAAGTGATTGATTGATTGATTGATTGATTTCTATCATCCAAGAGCAAAAAACAACACAGTGTCAGAAGTGCACAGAATCAAAAAGACAGGATTTCTACCATTCCAAGATAAAATTTCACCAGGAGATTAATAAGCAGAAGAACAACCCTTGATTAATGATTGCCACCCATGACTAATCTTGGGTATAAAGTTCCTGGATGCCTCACTGCTATTCTTTCACCACCACCACACAGGAGATTGATGGCAACAGTAAATCAGAATTTCCAAGTAAATATACATTTGTTGGAGGAGCTTCTACTCCTTTCCATACAGATTTTGTTTAAAACCTGTTGTATTTTCTGAGACCCCGTTGCAGGGAGGAATGATGCATCTGACTCCACTGGTATCAGAAGGCTAATTTATTATTTTATGATCTATAYTATACAAAAGAAYACTATACTAAACTATACTAAAGAATACAGAAAGGATACAGACAGAAAGCTAAAAGGTAATAATGAAAAACTCGTGACTCTCTCCAGAGAGTCTGACACAGCTTGGCCAYAAYTGGCCAAYAAATAAAAMCAATTCACATGAMACCAAAGAAACAATSACCTGTTGGTAAACAAYGTCCAAACCCCATTCCAAAGCAGCAAAACACAGGAGAAGYAAATGAGATAAAATTGTTTTCCTTTTTCTCTGAGGCTTCTCAGCTTCCCAGGAGAGAAATCCTGGTGAAGGGATTTTTCCAGAAAATATGATGGTGACAAAAACCCTTCAAACTGAACTTTGGAAGTCTCTGCTTCTTCTCAGCCTACAGACCAAACATCCCACTTTTAAGTACAGCAAGGTGATTTTTCCCTTCCTTTTAAACCATTATTTTTTGGTTGATATGTATGATGAAGTTGGAGAAAATAAATACTACATACTAATACTGAGAGTGAAGCTATCTAAATATTTACATTGAGTTTAGCAGAATCTGGAAATATTTCCTTTCACATCTACATGTCACCAGCAATTAAAAAATACTTGATATCAATRGCTGTGTTCTCCAATTTCTTTGTGTATCTCAACTCAAAAGTTCAGCATTACCCTGTCAAGCAGTGAAATGTGCAGCACAGTAGTACTGCATAAACACACAGAATTTGCAGAGTGTTTTCACTGACCTGGTGACTGTTAGAGGTAGGTGCTACTTCCCAACTTAGAAGTTTTCTAAATATTTTCAGTCATGTTTCAAGTTATATTCATGAGTGCCAGTTAAATTTTGGCTCAGGAGCAGTTGTTCACATTTTTCTCTAAGGGCAGGACCAGAGAGAACATAACAGCAGATGGAATAGGAAGACATTTCCATTCATACTCCTGTTATTATTTTGACCATAAGGGCTCAAAGGAAAAAAGCCAAACCACAAAAATGAGAGAAATATTACAATGATCCCCTTCTCCCCATATTTTCCCAAATCCTGGTAGCAATACAAGGCAATAAATGGGAATTAATGAGCAAGTGCTAGTGCAGCACCTCAAACCAGCCACTCTAGAGCCCTTCTCATGCAAATCAGCTTTGCAGAGCCATTTTCCACTTCACTGACTTGGTGATAAAAACTTCCAGTCGATTTAAGGAAGGCTCCAGCCAGTGCAGAACTCGTGGTTCCAAATTTAATGCATTACAACTGTTTTTATCAACTCTTCAGAGGAGCAGCAATCTTTGCTCCCCCAGTGCACTCTCCCTCCTCTCCAAAGTGGTTTTACCAATTCTAAACTTCTAAGAACTGACTACCAACCATTTTAGCCTAACCAAACACACCTGATTGCTAGAGATGATTAATTTGGGGAATGAAGTGTACAGGGGAAAATGGCTTTGCTCTTCCTGTCCTTATTCATTACTCACTCTCAGAAAGCAACCAGACCTGAGAAATGCAACACTTGGAAAGCAGGCATTAAATTAAACTCAGTTATTTATAATGCTAGAAGTCCCTCCATGTGTATCAAATATATTTGTTACCCTGGCAATGATTTCCAGTACCAGACAGATTAATAATTGAACCAAAAGATCAAACTATATGAGAGAAGCTGTCACTAAAAGTCACACAGCTCCAAATCAAATTTCTACAGCTCCTTGTAAACAACTCAAGAGAAAAAATGCAGACAATTCCATTCAGCCTGCTATGTCATACAGTGAGTGTGCTCTTTCTGAACACTCCTTATCCAAAGAGTCAAACACAGATAGTATTTAATGGTAGATGCTCATAATGATGTTTACATGACACTTCTTTAAAGGCCATTATTATAAATAGAACTTATTGCCAGAATTAGCCAGTCCCATTTTGCARTGGGATTTTTTGAGGGACACATTTCTGTGCAACTAAACAGTTGTAGGACCATAAGAGGTCTGCAGTTCCTGTGGATATYTAGGACAGCATTCTCTGCTTTCCAGTACAGAAGAAAATTCACTTTTTGCAATCAGCATTTTCAGCATGCAGAAAGAGTCAAAACTTCTCTTTTCCTGTAAGCCTTCACCTAATTCTGTGTAGATAAGCCCCAGAAAAGCCTTGATAGCCCTTCCAGTGTGCTGTTTATTGGCAGTGTTTATTAGACAATAAAAGAGCAAAGAGCACATCTCTGAACTGCAAGGGGCTGTAGGTGAGCTGAGGTGATGGCTTTGAGCAGAAATGACAATCAACCTCCTCAATTTTCAGAAATGATGCTGTCCCAGGGTAGAAATGGGATCTTTTGATGTGTTTTATTAAATGYAGGGGAAGAAAAGAAAGGTGAAAAGTCTGCTAGAAGAGACAGCAGCTGCTCTCAGTGACACAGAGGGCTGCAGGTACAGGGGAGGGTTGGGGACATGSAGAGCACATTGCAGGTGAGGAGAAATAATCAGAATAATTAGGTTTGGCTTGTTCACCTCAGAAAAATAAAAGGCTGGAAAGGGATATGATTYCTACTTATAAATACATGGCGGTGGGAGGATGTAGAACTGGGAGGAGGAACTAAAAAAGCTATGAAGTRATTATGGACATGTTTAGGCTAAAAAAAAACAGAATACATTTTGGGAAATGTGCACTGAAGCACTAGACTAGCTCTGATAGAAGAAATTCAAGGAAAACAAACCCAAAACCATCTTATGGCAGAGCCTGACAGTTCTGTGAAGGATGAGAGGATCTGTGCCCAGGCAGGGGACTGCACAAATCTCCAAATTCCACACTGCTTCCACCAGAGAATSTTGTAAGACTGCAGTGCTGACAGTGTGAAGCGTGCAACAGCAACTCCACTATAAATCAGGTGTTTGACATTTGGAAGCCTCAGCTCCAAACAAATTCCATCCAAGATGAAACTCCACATCTTAAAACAACACTCTCTTYATTTGACTTAAAAGCTTATAAATTCAACAAGATGAAATGAGACATTTGGGTGATTTCAGGGTTTCCATTCCTATGTAACTACAAACCAAGGAAATTTTAGGAGGAAAAAAAAACCTCAGATAAACACAATAAATCCAGATTTACTCCATYATGCTGTTAAAAGTCTTCAGGGAGATTCAGATTGAGAAACATAATTGCAATAGACTCAGCAACATCAGGAAAAAGGCAAGAGGGGCTTTCATGTGTTCCAAGAAGCCACATCTTTTTAACAACAATGTCACTCTGAAACAGAAAATACAGTGAACTCTTTTTGCTAAGGCTCCATTTTACCTTTCTTCTGGAAGGAGGCAAGGAAAAAATCATGATGTCTTCTAGGAATAACCTTCACTGTTAAATTCTGCAGAAATTCCTAAAGTGATTTGTTCWGTTCCAAGGGGAAAGCATAAATAATGATCCAAGACAAAAGCATCCAACAAACTGGCAAGTTTTATTGATCTTTCTTCAACTTCCCAGCATTCACACTTGCTTTGGAGGCCTCATAAGAACTCTACTACTCTTTTCTGGGAAGAATTTCTTAGYTCAGATCAATAGAAATGTGGTTTTTTTTCCCTTGCTTTCAACTGCAGTGTGGAAGTGGAAAAGTTTGCTGGAGGAAGTGAAGTACAAGCCAGGCTGACTGCACGGGAGGCAACCTGGGAAGCTGCACAACTTCATCCTAATTAGTCTCTCTCAGGCTATTWATGATTATGAACAAGGTGTTTGGAAACTGCCCCAACTGGGGTCATTCTCTTCACAGACTCAGAATTATTTAGGTTGTGTAAAAGATCTCCAAGATCACTGACTCCAACCACTGTCAGAAATCAGACAATCCCATTATTCAGTACAGAACACCACTAAGGTCTAGATTATGCATTCCAAGGCTAAGAGAGCATTTTTCCTGCTTGTTTTGGTTTTTTTCTGAAGCTGGAGATGGGTTAGAAAAAGCCAAGGCAAATCAATTGATGTATCTGCTCCCTGAACAGACAGCCTGCAAGATAAATAAAACATGGACAAAAGAGAAGGATAAAACCAGGAAAACATTCAGCCTGCTGTCCATCATGTTGAGGCATTTCAGGATGACAAGACAGAAAAGCAGCTTCCACAAATTCTCTTCATGTGAACTTATTTGCAYGTAAATGATAAAATAACTTGTACATTATAGGAGATATTTAGGTGGGAACACTTAATTGAGAGGTTATCCAACCACCTTATTCATTTCCCTATGCAAAACACATGCAGAGAAGAATAAAGAGAATTCTGGCGAGGAGGGCTTGGGCAGACACAAATCTCACTATAGTAATAAACCAGAGTCTGGAATTCTAAAACAGGCTTTTTTGGGGCTGAAATAAAAGAGTGAAGAAAATAGGCATAAGCTGTTGAAATATACTGCTTTTCCCACCCTTGTGGCAGACAAATCTGATGCTCTGAAACTGTGGAAAAACTGTAAGAACCARTGAATTCACTGCACTTCACACAAGCAGAATCACCAGTTTCCTTCTTCCCAAGGATCACCTGGAATTTTTTTGGATGCTGAGAATTTTAAACTTTCTGTGCTGAAAGGCACAGACCCTCAGGAGAGCACTGCATTTGACCTGAGGCTGTGGAGAAGCTTCCAAAATGGAATGATAGAACTGGGATTGTGGGTGTGGAGTTTGAAWAGAWGTGTGTGATATCACAGGGTGGAAAACTTAAGAGTTTGGGATTTTAGAATMCAGAAATAAATATTAAGCAAGATGGAGGTTTTAGGGCAGAGACAGGTTGTTCTTCTTTACCTTCTTCCTCCTTCTTCATGGGTTTGGGTGATGTTTTGTAAYTGGACAGAAAAGTCCACATTGCAGGCTCTGAGTGATCAGTTATTGGATTAAAAGGGAAAATAATTTAGGTGTCATTTCTTAATTGGACAGTTTAGCCTTAAAAGACCTTGTACCAAGAGACAGTTGGCCATTTTGTGCCTTCTAATGAAGGA
Source organism: Cardinalis cardinalis (assembly GCA_014549065.1). NCBI lineage: Eukaryota > Metazoa > Chordata > Aves > Passeriformes > Cardinalidae > Cardinalis > Cardinalis cardinalis. The sequence continues at coordinate 187,322 of JACDOX010000307.1, forward strand.
CTGCAGAACTCACTGCTCTCACTGCTGTGAGACTGTAACATTGGTAAGAAATAACAAACACCTGAGTCTGAATGTGAACTGTCATCTCAAGTGCCTTCAATCCCAACCCCTGAGAGGCACAAAAAGGAAGCAGAGAACCCACAGGAACTGAGCATAACATGATGGAATTTCTGTGAACCCCACCAGCACAATTTGCTCCCTGCAGCCATTTCCTACCAACACAAATCAAAACAATCTGGATTTCAAAACCATCCCTGCACCTCTGGTCCAGAGCCATTCCTCTTCACTGGTTACATCACAGCTTTTCAAACCAGAGGCACCCAAAACCTGGCAGACTGCACYCTATAGGACTTTCTGCTTCCAAACATAACCTATGTCATCACTGCCACCACATTTTCTAAATTTAAGCTGCTTCTGCCCTCATGAACAAGGACACAGGAACTCACACCAAYGTYRTGACCAACAAAAGACACTTCYCTCAGACTGGCTTTTCCCAGGAAAYACTTTCAGGCAAGGAATATTTCTGTTTGATTTTTTCATGTCTCAGGTCATAGACTTCAAAGTGCACTGCCCACTTACAGACTTGAGCCCTAAGGAACAACTTGGATTTTGGTGGGATTATTTTATTTGGCTCCATTCTGGATAATCCCTGACTCCAGAGTGACTCATTTATAAATCCTGAAGGCATCAAATGTGGGTATTGTGGAGGTGGTTTTTTGTTTGTTTGGGTTGATTTTTTTTTTTTGGGTTGTGAGGTTCTTTTTTCTTTGATTCTTCCATTGCTAGTATTCTGCTGTTCTGCACAGAATGCTTGAAYTCAGTGAAACTCAGAAATAAACTCAATACCAAATCATTTAAGTGCATTGAGAAATGCCAAGTATTAAACTATAAGCCTAGAAATAAAACTGTGCAGTTAAAAGGATCAAAACACCAAGTTACTGAAAGAGGGCACCAGGTCCCACATCCCCACTGAAACACAAAAAGCTCAARAAGCTTCAGTTCACATATAGCAGAAATACAAATATTAAGCTTTTTTGAAGAGCCTTGGATCAATAACAACAGTGACCAACTGACCACTGTGAAACAGCTCCTTCCAGATCTGGCTGAAAGAGCAATTCAGGTCATTTTAATCAATGTTTCTGACAAAAGAGATTCCTGACTAGTCACTCTCACAGTTTACTAATTCTAACAAAACTAAATTAGAGAAAATAAAAATGAATGAGATGTAATGGCCTGTGTTTCTTAAACTCACTTATCTCCCATTAGGTTCATCCCCTGAAGCACCAGTTCTCAAACCTGTTTGACAGATTGTTTAAATGCAAAATGATTTCAAGGTGATTTAATAATAAGAGATATTTGCATCCCATCTCAKCCCCCTCCTCACCTTGTCCACGTGTGGGTGCCAGTACTCATCATGTGTTGTCTTGGCTCCAGTGCTGTTCATCCTGGAGAAGAATGTTGGCTTGGTCAGGTACATGGCAGAAGAGCTGATCCCAAACACCTGAGCAATCCTCTGCTGAATCCTCTGCCTCACATCCCTGCAAAGAACACACAGGGTGTCAGTGACACCTCCCTCCTGCTGCTCCTGGGCTCCTCATCACTCACTGCTGCTTCTTCAGCTCACAAACATGCAGAACACACAGCCACATCTGAATTTACCTTGAGAGGAGAGAGAAAGAGAAGGGAAAGAGAAGGGAAAGAGAAGGGAAAGAGAAGGGAAAGAGAAGGGAAAGAGAAGGGAAAGAGAAGGGAAAGAAAAGAGAAAGAAAAGAGAAAAGGGACCTTCCCCAGGGATTCCTGTTGGGGTTTGCTTCTTTGGGGCTTTTTTAATTGTAAGAATATCTATATAAGGAATACAAACTTTGTCTCCTGCAGCCTAGGGTTTGAAAATTTCTGTCTGTTTTCCTGAGTAATTCCATACCTACCCCACTGTTTGTTAACTGCTGAAAACATTAAAGGCTTTCACATAGATATTCTTAATCCAAAGCAGGTAAAATTAAAGTTGTACCTTCATAAAAGGATTGCCTCTGAAGAGCCTTTAATTACTTCTAAACCAACTGGTGAAGTCCCTGGCACCATGAAATTCAGGGCTCTTGGCCAACATATGTATTGGTATTACTACCAGATTTTTTTTTAATGAATGCAAGATGTCTTTCACAACTACACAATTACAGTGTACAAACAAGATAATGTAAGAAAACACATTTCTGAAGTTGTGCATGGAATYATATTAGTAGGTTTGTATCTTCCAGTGCATTTCTCCACTCAGCATAACTTTCAAGTTTTTCCCAGGTATTTCTCTAGGGAACTCAAATGGTGACTTAAAAGAAGTGGCAAAATTAAAACCAGACCTGTGGTGTGTGTCTACAGGCTGTGAAAGTCATCTCTTAAAATCCACAAGTACKAAAAAATGCTAAATATTCATTCAGTTCACACCTAGTCCCTCACAAGAAATAGAAATAACACACAGAGATTTGATTCTTTAACCTGTCTCACTTTACATTTTTAGGGGTCAATTCAAGCTATTTTACATGTAAAATATAAAAAGTATCAAATGAAGTCAGAGGGATTTTCAGGGACATATGTGGCTGCAAGAGCTGAGGTTTGAAGTTCAAAGCTACATAGTAAGAGTCTGCAAAAGGAAAGAACCCACAGCTCCTTCCTCTGATGCTGTGGGAGGCTCATCTTGCTGTCTGCTTTTTCCAAGGAGCAGGATGCAGGAAAGGCTCTCAGAAAGCATCAAATGCAATTATTCATTTTGTGAATGGAGAGCTTTGAACAAGRCAGCTGAAGAATCCACAGCCACAAACAGCAGAGCAGCTGATTCCCTGGCCCCTGCAGCAGCCAGGAATAAATCCCCTCRCAAGCAGTCAGGCCACAGACTTGACACAACTAAATTCCTCCAGTTGTCCTGCTCTGCAGAGAGTCCTCCCTCTTCTTTCAGCATGATTCATTTTTCACTTTTAAAAGCTKTCTATTAAGGTTTGCTGTCTGGTGTTTATAAGGCTCTGTTGAAGCTTCACTCCTCTTGGAGACTGATGTGCAATGGCTTTGGGCACAATGTGTGTTTTACAAACCAAACAGGATGCAAAGCCCTACTCAACATGCCAAATACAGCTTTGAAAAGTAGAATAAGGTCACTTTTTAGCCTAGAAAAATTCTTCTGTACAGTCTGTTTTCTGCTGGCCRGGCCATTTCAACATTTATCAATATCATGACTGCAGGTTTTCATTCCATTCCCTGCCCTGCTGCTCCAAACACAAACTACTGGCAAAATACTTAGACAAAAGCATTGTCCTTCATGTGTAAACCAAGTGACAAGAGAAGCCAAATTTCAGCTCAGAAGAAAGGAATGAATGAGCCCAAAACTARGAGAGCCACATTGATCCCTCAGCCTCTGTGACCCAGAAACAACAGGAGCCTCCCTTCCCTCACTGCTCCTGGCTCTTCACAACTCTTGGGACAGTTCTGGTGGATTATGGCTACAAAGAAAATATTTCTTCATGCTGGAGAAGCATTGATTTCCATAAGAACAGCAGCTCTTGTCTCATTCAGGCTGCTGAGGTGTACCCWGGCTCTGAGCAGATGCAATAACAGAGATCTGCAGGGGCAAGAAATGCTCAGGAAGAGCCTCCAGTCAACAGCATCAGCACCAAATTAATGCTCCCCCCTCATCTGTCAGCAGCAGCCCTTKTCCATTTGCACTGAGTCACTGGGAAACACCAACAGGCAGAGCAGAACTCCCTGAGAGAAGCACACGAGCACCAGCTGAAAACAGTCGTCACAGACACGTTTTATGGAAAATCCTTTCCTTAGGATTTTTCCTCCTGAGAAGCTGAGAGGCCTCAGGAACAAAATGTAAACAATGGTTATCTGCTGCTGTGGAAYGCARCAGGTGCATCTGGGATTGGKCTCATGTGGTTGTTTCTAATTAATGGCCAATCACAGTCCAGCTGTCACTGATTCTCTGGTCAGTCACAAGATTTTATTATCATTCCATTCCTTTACTATTCCTTGCTAGCCTTATAACGAAATCCTTTCTTCTATTCTTTTAGTATAGTTTTAATATAATATATATCATAAAATAATAAAKCAGACTTCTGAAACATGGAGTCAGATCCTCATCTCTTCCCTCATCCTGGGACCCCTGAGAACACCACCACAACCAGTCACTGTTTTGAGTTAGGGGAGGAAGAAATTTTTGATGAGGAAGAAAATTTTTAAAAAGCCAGTGAAGTAGCTGGAAGTCCAAGGAACACACAACTTGAAAGAAGGGAAGTTTGCAGCTTGCAAAGCTGCCAGTTTAATGTAGCAGCAGCACAAAGAGATGAAAGTGCCACTGAAAAGTTTCTGTGAGACACAGGCTCTGCCAGWCCAACACAAAAAATGCAGTTAGGAGCCACTGCAAAGTGTGACTCAGCCAGGGTGACAGGAACACTCAGAGCTCAATCCACACAACTCCTGATGATCCCACTTGTCAGCACTGCCCAGGGAGCTGACAAAGCAAAGGGCTCCTTCCACAGCAATCACACACACAACAGACACAGCAAAGCCACAGCTCCTCCCCTGCTCCTCCTGCCTCTGCCTTCATTAGCTGTCAGGTTTTGGRAATAAATCTTTTGATTGTCCTGTTTTCTGCTCAACTCACCCCTTCCAGCAAACATCCTGATTAAAGGTCTCCCTTCTGAATAAACATTTCATTTATTATGTGGAACAAGAGGGATTGCTGTAATGTGTTTGGCAGATGGTGGTTAWAACATCAGCCTAGAAACCATAATTGAGCCTGAAGCAATGTAATTTTGACAGAGACAGCTCAGAAATCAGACCCCTGGCTCAGGATGCCTTCTCAGTTTCGTTATTGTTGCAATCAGTAATGCTTAGACATGAATTACATTCAGTTATTTCTCCCCAGAGTGTATTTTTAAAGTGACCTTGGTAGGGAAGGGGAAGTAATGAAGATAAATGCTCCCAAAAATAGCAWAAAATCATTCATTAAGGCCATAAAGTACTACAGTCCATGCTAAAGCACTGCCATTAATAGGAACAGAAGCATTTAATAATATATTTTGTATTAGCTTCATATCCAGTAACTGAAACATCCCCTATATTGCCATGAAATCCCAATGGAATATTGACATTCCCTAGCAGCTGTCTCACATCACAGCATAAAGTTATAAAATTATTGAAAATTTGAATGCTTCTGTTCATGTGAACAGAAATTATCTAAACTTCAATAATTCAATCATCTAATTTTTGCAATATTGGGATCAGAAGTAAAAACATTTTAAAGAAGTTCATCTGTAAAGACAATGACATCTAAAAACAGGTGTTAAATAAAAATAAGCTTAAAGTGATTAATATTTTAGGATTGCATTAATTAATTACTATTTTAATAAAACTAATAAACCCATTTAGCTACTTAACATTCCTTCCACCACTAGAGGGAGATCAGATTCCTTCACATAGAAAAAAAAAAGACAAAAAAAAAAAAGAGTTCAAATATTCAAATCAGGGACATTTTAAAATATGAGAAAYCAACTGAAATGCATAACCAAGGAATTATTGTGTCTAGCCTTGTTCCTAAACTCTGGCCACACACCTTCCCAGCCACATGGAACTCATTAGCTTTGTTGTGTTTGCTAAGTGCATGAGCAGGGCTGCAGGAAAGCTGGGAGCATCAGATGCCAGAGCTGTTCCATTATAGAGTTATTTCATCCTCTGGCTGCTTCTCCAGCCAGAACATGAATCATCTTAAGTCCTTCCACTTCCTGCTTTACCATTTTTAATGTTTTGCTACACTCTGCCTCAAAAAACCCCCACGTTCCTGATGTAATAATAGYTCAGAATTGTGTCTATCATCTTATACAACCCCTTGGATAATGTGTGAAAGAGGAGGTAATGAGGATTYTCCATCCCAAATCCCCACAGAGGTCAGAGGAGCAGCTCTTCCTGCTGGGAGGGAGGGAAATGTGTGGTGCTGCCACCACCCTAAATACATTCACACCATAAAACTGTCCTGACATGGCTGATGTYGTTTATCAGTCACCAAAAAATCCTCTTATTTCTCTTCCTTGAGTTCTCTAATTCTCAGATTTTAGTATTTTGAGCTGCAAAATGCAGTGTAGGAATGCAAAGGGCAATCCCCTCCCAGCCTGTACTCCATAAAAAACTCAAACCATAAAAAGTTCTGGTTTGTGGCTCAYTCAGCAGTTATTGAAAATCTTTACCTGTATAAGGAAAAATCCTCTTCTGTGAAGATGTCTTGAATTTTGTCCCCAAAGTACCTGAAAATTTAAACAACAGTCTAAAAGAGTTGTTGAATCATACTGAGCAATAACAAGAAAACTCCTTACCCCCAATCAAAAAGTGAGGACACAACACAAAAAAAAAAAAAAAAATCTTACAAATGCTTTTGAGCATGATGTCCAAAAAATACCAAATGTTAAAAGATTAAAGGATTGAAATGCTCAACTGGTAATGGCATTCCTCAGGCATTAAAAAAATCCCCTCCCACATCATGAAATAAGCACATGGATTCAAATTTTTTAATGRTTCAGGCTATTTGATTTCTTCCACTGCTGAATAAACTAAACTATAACTGTGAAAAAATACTATGAGTAACTGGTACAAGAACATAAAAATAAAGATAATGGCAGCTTTCAAAGCGCCCAGTTCAATAAAAGATCCTTTTTCATGCCAGGAAAGCTCTTTRACTGGTTATGGAAACTGTGATGGATGCAGCCAAGTTCCATAATTTCTCCTCACTAATCCCAGCCCAGGGGCTGGAGACACTGGAAGAGGCAGCGGGCAGGGAAGGGATGGGATGACAGCAGGCAGGAAGCCACAGCCTCATTTTACCTGTACAGATTAACAAAATGCTTCCCTAGGGAAAGAGCTCCAGAGTGCAAGTCCAGAATTGATGCCTGGAAAAGGAAACAAAGAAGGAAAAATGAGCATGAAAAGGTTTTAGCATTATTTAACTCTGACCTTTAATAACTGTCCCAAGTTGCCTCTYACTTTCCACAGCCTCCCAAGTAAAAGCAGGTCCCAGCCTTGGGTTCACAATACATCATTTATTTTACAACTAGAAACCTCCCTCAGATCCCTGCATGGGATCTCTCACTTTGATCAGTTCTGCTCCATTTGCACCTTGCAGTTCATTGTCCCATTCCAGCTTTAGCCCATCCAGTCCCATCCTTGTTTTTCTCTCTCCAGCCCACGGTGTTTGTGCTCYTGGGCTGAGATTTGGATCATTTGTCCTTGGTGCCCAGCTGGAGCAGGAATTGTTTTGTCTCCCTGCTCTGTGCASAGAGCTCAGCATCCCCTGATGTGAACCCAGACCCACACACTAAAGCAGCACAGAACCTGAAAAATATAAAAACTAAAACCTGAGGCATCATGACAGTAAATGAGTTGTGTCATTTACACCAGAGGGTTGCTATGATGGCAGCACCYGCAAGACCTGAGTGAATGAGTCAGGACTGAAGTGTTCACACCAGAAAGGGTGATGTGCAGAAAAATATCAGGGAGGGAAGAATTACAAAATCATAGAAGGTTGAAAAGGTTAATATCATTATCTATACAAAGAAGAAAAAAGCTGAGGCAAACATCAAGAAAACAAATGCAATTCCCATTCTGTGAATAAGGAACAGAGTATAAAACTTCTTCAGTATAAACTTCTTTACAGAGACAGATGCAGAAGGGAAAGCAGCTTGCTGGTGGAGAAAATGTTCCTGTTTGGATTCTGCAGGAAGTTAGACCAGATTACCATGGCCCCTCTAGCTTCACTCTGTGTGCCTCTGCATAAATAAATACAAACCCAGGAAAAATTACAAAGGAAGATAAGAAAGCTCAGCATGACAACTGGGGCRTGACCCCAGGGAGGCTTCAATAATTCAGATGTTTGTCAAGACTTTCTCAACATAAAAAGATGGAATTGGAAGCAAGTTTTGGTGCTGTGCTCCAGTACTCCAGGGAAGGGCAGCAAACAAAGGGAGGASAGAATAAACAAAGTCACAAACTGCAAGTTTACACCTTTAAATGAATAAATTATATCTAAACACACAGACACAAATCCACTTCTGAGAATTCAAAATATAACAACTATGACAGGCAAAAAAAAACCCCCAAAAAAAGCCCAGACATGTTGCTTACAAAGGGGTTAAGAGGAAACCCCAGGCAATGAAAATCCCAACAGATTTTGTGCAGCCTGAATCCCAACAGAAACCTGTACAAGTTTTATTGTGACTAGCAAAGAGAACAAAGTGGGTAAAGTAAGAATTAAAAATCATTAATCAGCAACAGTAATTTTGAGATATTTTAAAGGAAGAATTAGTCTTACAGGAGACATAATTGGACAGAATCATCCAAACACTCTAAAGCCAAAGAAATTTAAAGCAACAAGCCAGACCTACTCCAGGTGGCTGGGAGCTTGGGAGCACACAGGTGTGGATGCAGTGAGGATTGAAATATTCTTTAAGCTCTGTGGGTGAGAGACTGGAAAAGATGAAAGGCTCCAACAAAGACAGTTCCACCTAAAGGCCATCAGCAAACATCCAGCAGGATCCAGTGGTATCTGAGAGAGCCAGGAGAGCACTGCCAGGAAAAGATTTGCACCATGACACCAGGAATATGGGCTGGCACATGGGGAAAGGAAGAGGAAAAAGGCAGGATAGGAATAAAAGAATCTGGGTAAGGAGAGTGTATTTAAAGTCAYATTAAAAATATTATTTAAAATATATTCAAAATACTATTTAAAATATATTAAAAGTATTAGAAACTGGGTAAGGAGAGTGCATTTAAAATCATACTAAAAATGCGATTTAAAATATATTCAAAATATTAGAAACTGGATAAGGAGTGTATTTAAAATATTAAAAATCTGATTTGAAATATATTTAAAATATTAGAAACTGGGTAAGGAGAGTGTATTTAAAATAATATTAAAAATATTATTTAAAATATATTTAAAATATTAAAAACTGGGTAAGGAGAGTGCATTTAAAATCATATTAAAAATGTGATTTAAAATATATTCAAAATATTAGAAACTGGGTAAGGAGAGTGCATTTAAAATCGTATTAAAAATGCGATTTAAAGTATATTCAAAATATTAAAAACTGGGTAAGGAGAGTGCATTTAAAATCATATTAAAAATGCGATTTAAAATATATTTAAAATATTAAAAACTGGGTAAGGAGAGTATATTTAAAATAATATTATAAATATTATTTAAAATATAGTAAAAATAGCAGAAACTGGGTAAGGAGAGTGTATTTAAAATCCTATTCTCCTGAATATGATTTTTCCCTGAGAGCAGTGAGGCCCTGGCACGGGGTGCCCAGAGCAGCTGTGGCTGTCCCTGGACCCCTGGCATTACCCAGGCCAGCCTGGGACAGTGGGAGGTGGCCCTGCCATGGCACTGGGTGGGATTTAAGGTCCCTCCCAACCCAAACCATTCCATGACTCTCACAATTTCCCACAAGCACTGCTCAGYTCTTGTTTCTAACATCTCTCAGTTTTTATCCATTATTTTGGTTAAGTGCTCAGTACAACATTACACTTTCTTCATGATCCTTTCCCTGAGGATTAAGAACTTCTCACACTTACAGATGATGAGACATGTGAGAAGGCTTGGCTCAGAGCCCACACCTCTCCACAGACATCAGATTTTTAACAGATTTATTTTATTGCAGTGAAAGAGAAGCAGCTTYCCCTCCTCTCATTTATCTCCCCTTAAAAAAAAGGGGGGGGGGGAACAAAATGAAGCTTCCAAAGTAACAGAGATATTTCTTGGTTTGTATTTTTTACACATCTTTCTCAGCAATTAAAAGGACAATAAATTCTTATTTTTTTCCATGGAAACCCTTCTTTTTTTGCTAATATATGCCCCAATTCAGCAGAGGYCCACAGGAGTGGCCATGTTTACAAATACTCAAGACAGACTTCCTGTTCACACACAAAAACATTCTGAGAACAAAGATGGGGGAAAGAAATTAAAATGAATGTGCTCATTAAAGAGAAGTGGGATTCTTTCAAAATACTTTCTTTTAAAGAAAATTATTCCAAGGGCTACTTAAGACAAATGGTTTTTTTTGTCTCTATAAAACCAATCTTTACATGATGCTGTGAACCACTGTAATTTACTTTCAGAAGAGAAACTTTTGCACTTTTGTTATAGCAACTCTTTCCAGATGAAGACAAAATCAGTTCAAGAGAGGTGCTGGAAATAATTTAATACAAGGAAATGTATTCTGTATTGCAGAAATCAGGAGTTACAGAAGTAATAATGAGAATTATTAATTCAGTTAGCAGAAGTATTAATGAGAAATAACTTTCCAAATCAATTATTTTCCAGGTCTGAACAGACAGAAAAAATCTCCATCTCCTCACCTCAGCCCCAAAAAATGCATTTATAATCTTGCCTTGGCAGTAAAAGAATGTAGAAAATAACAGGACACTGCTCACCCCTCCATCAGATCCTCCCAAGGACAGTCCCCTCTCTGCAATTCTGCAGGCAAAACAAKAATCTCAGATGAGAACTGGAGTGTCATTAATTTGTCCTTTAACGTCCTTCTTTACAACATGGAACTCCCCAGAGAGTGGGATTTGATGCATCAGGTAGAACCCAACTGAGTTAACAGCAGCTCCAATWTTTTGGAAACTGAACTTTCCAGCCTGTCATGTAAATGAAGTATTTGAGTTGCAGAACATTTCTGAGCTTGCAGCTCCCTTCCACAAATCCCAAAAATGCCCTAAAACCAGCCCCTTCACAGAGGACTGCTGGGGATTACCCAGACAGACACACAGCTGCAATCAGGCTCACATTGTTTTGTTCTGCTTTTAAAGGCCAAATGGAGGCCAAGTGAAAATCCTTTAAAACTTTTTTAATTCATTTTCCTTTCTTTCTGTGAAGTGCTCATGYCCCTCAGAGCCAGGCAGATCCTGTGTGAAAGAACTGCCCCCACTACAGTAAAAATGGCTTTAGTAACCAAAATTTCACTTTTTAATCAGTCCAACCCATCCKGCTCACCCATCCTACCCCTCAGATTGACACAATGTCATTGAAATCAGTGCTTTTAAAAGTTTGAGCTAAAAGAAGAATTACCTACGAATTCTTTCAGCTTCTTCCCTTGTGATTACAGCATCTGTCACACCTCTTCCACACTTCCTAGGAGTGCAACCTGCAACACAAAGAGGAGGAAAAGAACCCATTGAAACCACTTCAGCCACCTGAAGGGCAGGTTTTTAAATGAGACTTTGCACAAAAGTCTCTCTTGAAGTCACTCTTGAAGCACACAGCTTGCATATCTAAGATTTTAAAAGCCTCCTAAAATTCACTGCTAAGAAATCTAACATTAAATTTTAAAAGCTCCTGGGAATAACAAGTCAGCAGCAGGAGTTCCAGGTGAAGAATATATGAAAGTTCTCATAAGTCTGTTGACAACAATCTTCAGGCAAGAAGAAGAAGAAATAAAATCAGTTCTGAGCCACCAGAGACCTTGGGATGTTACATTTGGCACTTTTCTGTGGAAGATCCATTTAGAGATGCAAAGCYCCAGGAGAGAGGGGCTGAGTGTGGTTTCTCAGTGCTCCTGAACTGAGCGTCACTTCAGGGATTATTTATTCATCAGAACACAAAATTCCTGGAAAGAAATCCATCAATTCACCCACGGAGGACAAAAGCATCACTGTGCTCTGATTAAAGGCAGCTCATAACARTGACCAGGCTGATGGGAGAAGTTTTGCCAGGAATTTTGCAGGAATTTCCATTTCCTATTACTGGATATACCCAGCTGTGTCTCAGGTGGGCAGCAAGGGAAAGCTGATGGCCAAGATCTGCCCCCAGAGTTTAGAATTCAGGTGAGATTGTGCTCACRTAACACCCTACCTTCTGCAAATATAATAAGTTAAGTGCTTGGCCTCTGAAAAATAGCAAATTTTATTTGGTATGAAGTTTATTTACAGGCAGGCAGTGCCAAGGGAATAAATCCTGCTCTGACACCAGCCACCAAATCACTTGAAGCAAACTGGAAGCTCAGATGCACCAAGTTCAGCTGGAAGCAGGGACAGGTGCATAAATAAAAAGCTCATTTTAGCTGTGGAAACTTCACAGCTGAGCATCAGCCACKGAGTGGTGACAGGAATGTGCCTCCTCCTGACACAGAGCCCACAGCTGAGGGTGCCAAAGCAGGCTAAGGACTGAGAATGAAGAGCTATTGAGTGACAGAAACCTATTTCCAAGAGCCTAAAGCTGCTGAGCTGATCCATAATCCACATGTTCTGCCTGGCTTGGCTGTGGGGAACAAACAAAACTCTTCCACAGCTCATCACCACCCTCTCGTGGGAAAATTATCACAGCTCAGCTTTAATTAACCAATTAACASTTGGATCCTCAAAAGTACAGTCACAACACAGATAAAATTAAATTTTTAAAAATTACATTTTTTTATTTTTTTAAATTTAAAATTAAATTTAAACAACCAAAACCAGGAAAAAAACCACAAAAACATAAATAAAAACCCAAATAAATCACAGAACTTAAGCAGCAGCACCAAGCAAACACCTAATTAGAAAGGTGAGTCAATTATCCCCATACAAAGCCAAAAGGTGAGCCCTCACCCTGCAGTCAGCACTTGCTGCTGCTCCCCACACACCCCCAAAAATAAAGAATACATTCATTCTTGTTCCTGGAGAGACGTGCTTCAAGTTCCTGCCTTCCTTGCAGTGAAAAGAATAGGATGAAAAAGAAGGAATAGAAGGAGGAATAGAAAAAGGAATAGGAAAAAAAACCCAAAACAATGACAAGCATAAGTGGTGGGATGGCCCAGACCACGAGCTCAAAAAATTGCTCATGCAAACCTGGGAAGGGAAAAGTAAAGTTCTGTTGGTTTGGGAGGTTTCTTTAGGTAAGCAAACACTGCAGTAGCAGAATCCAGACTTTTAGCCCCAGTTCAGTTATAACCAAATCAGCAGCTGCAGTTTTCTCTGGCCTTGCACTACACAAATTCACCCAGCAGCAGTTTCCCCTTACAGTAACTATGAAAAGTTAACACAGAACACGTGTTAAAAAACCTAATAAATTACCTTACCAAGACAGTTTTTTTTTTGTTGGTAGCTTTCTGACATCAGTTTTCTTGGCCTAAATAACATATGAGATGAATCCTCAAAAAAAAGATGCTACAGTAGCAGCACTGAGGAAAAATTATATGATCTCAAMCTCCACATAAAATTTTCTTTTATGTTCTAAGTCTTTTTGACCAACAGCACCAGGACCAGCCACCTGAAGAACATGGGGCTGCAATTTGWGTAACATTTTCTATCAGAACAAGAACAGGAGAGAGTTAAAAATTGCAGCATCACAGAAGAGCCTGGGAAAGGACCTCCAAACATCATCTGGTTCAGCTTTCTGTGGTGCAGAGAGCCTGGATAAGATTATCCAGCACAGTGCTCAGTCACAGCCTGGACAGCCTCAGTCAGAGGAGGTTGGTCCAGTGACTGAGTGCTCTGCCTGAAATTTCTTTTTATATCAAGATGAAATCTTGCCGAATGCAACCTGCACCCACTGTGCCCTGTCTGCTCTGTGCAGCTCCTTGCAAAAGCAGAGCTTCTGTCCTTTGTAGCTTCCCTTTAAGCACTGGAGTACTGGGATGTGTTCTCCCTGAGCCTTCTCCAGGGAAAGGAGACCCAGCTCCCTGAGGTTTTCCTTATAGGATGGGTTCTCCAGCCCTTTGATCACCTTTGTTCTTCCTCAGCTCACAGCAGCTTCTTCCAGCCTCCAGCTTTGTGTCAGCATTTTCTCAGCCACATCATGAAGCAGATACAACSAACAATTTGGCTAAAAACTAACTCAGAAATTTTTGGTTTTTTTTTTAGATTCAACAGCTTATCAGCCAACACACAGCCAGACATACTGACAAAAACCAAGAGCAGAGCTGCTCTCTGGCAGCTGTACCAACTAAAAATGTTCATCACAACACACTTTGCAAATCTGAAAGAGAACATCAGCACTGCTCATGCATGGAAGCTGCAAGTCAAACTCTCATTGCTCTCTGTCAGAGAAGATTAAAATCTTCCATTTCTCTTGAAGAACCAACCTCAACRCTTCAAAGAAATAAGTGCCAGGGGGAGCAGATACCAATTTGACAGAAAACTGGCTCAGCAGAAAGACACAAAACCAGAAAAGTGTTTTGCAGGCACCCCCCAAAGCCACTGGCAGACACAGATCTCAGAATAAGAGTCAAAAGCTGGCACTTGTGCAGTCACCATAAGCTGGTGGCACAATGTCCTGCATCAGTGCCACTCCATGCTCTGTATGGTCCTGAGCAGCAGGAATCAACAGAGCATGGAAACAAACCAGAAACAGACTTAGCAGAAGGTTCATTTCACAGAGCCCTCACAAAGCAGTCTCAGAAGGGGAAAAAACCTCTCAGAATCAACTGGAAGCTCAGTTGCACCAAGTTCAGGTGGAAGCAGGGAGTTGCACCAAGTTCAGCTGGCCCKAGGGGCACGAACGTTTGGGGCTTTAGGCAAGAGATGGTTACCAGGASTTTGCTGCAAACACAGGAGTTTTGCAGCCCAAGTTTGGTGCCCGGGCTGCGGCGAAGCTGCYGCTGCCCCCCGAGCACGGCCAGCCCTGCCCAGGTACCTGCAAAGCGCTTGTGGCTCTCGTAGTCATCGGAGCACGGCACCTCCACGAACTTGTCCTGCAGGGTGTCACTGCGATGGGCCAGCACCTCGGTGACTCCATCTGCGGGGATCCCACCCTCGGGGACCTCATCTCCGGGGATTCCACCCTCGGGGACCTCATCTCCGGGGATTCCACCCTCCGGGATCCCATCCTGGGTGCGGAGGCCGCTCCAGACCACGAGGCCGCCGCCGGCCGCGGCGGAGAGGAAGAGGAGGATCGCTGCCTTCAGCCACTTTCCCCGGGGATCCTGCKGCAATCTGCCCTTCCTGGCGCTGCGGAGGGAGCACGGAACGGGCCCTGTGAGCGGGGAGGAACGGACCGGGCCGATACCGGGGAGCCCCGGGCCCGCGGGACCCCGGTTCGGAGCAGAACACGCGTTACAGACACACACGGTTCTCTCCCGGGACCCCGGTTCGGACCAGAACACACGGGTTACAGACACAC
>JACDOX010000307.1:202642-215024 GCA_014549065.1 Cardinalis cardinalis
GGGACCCCGGTTCGGAGCAGAACACGCGTTACAGACACACACGGTTCCCTCTCGGGACCCCCGGTTCGGAGCAGAACACGCGTTACAGACACACACGGTTCTCTCCGGGGACCCCGGTTCGGAGCAGAACACGCGTTACAGACACACACGGTTCTCTCCCGGGACCCCGGTTCGGAGCACACCACACGGGTTACAGACACACACGGTTCCCTCCCGGGACCCCGGTTCGGAGCACACCACACAAACGCTTCCCTCCCGCTCCCGGGCCCGGCGCTGCCCGCCCGCCTCCCCACCAGGGCACCCCCGGGAGCCGCGGCGCCGCCGGGTCTGGGGGTAAGGGGTGACGGCCAGAGTCCCGTGCTGGTACCTGCTGTGCCGGCGGCCCCCGCGGCCCGGCCCTGGCCCCGGCCCGGCGCTGTCGGGGCCGCGGGGCAGCGCCCGCCGCTGCGGAGCCATCGCGCCTCCTCCGCCTCGAGCGATGCGCTCGGCGCGCCTCGCCCTGGCCTGCCGGCCTGCCTGACAGGGGAACGCGCTCGGCTGCCGAGAGCGAGTGGAAGGATCCAGCGCAGAGCCGGGAGCGGCGGAGGGGCCGCACCGGGACAGGGGGACAAGTGGACAGCGGGACAACGGCACACCGGGAGAGCAGGGCGCGCAGCCGGGACTGCGGGGCAGGGACGGCGGGGTGYGGCCGGGCGGGGTGTGCAGGGACGCCGCGGGGACAGGCCAAAGCAATCGAGGCCAGAACATGTGGCGGCGCCTGGTGCACTTGGACCTGAAGGGCGCCGCGCCGCGCGCGCAGTACCTGGAGCAGGTGAGGGGGAAACGTGAGGGGGGTGAGGGTGAACCTGAGGGATGTGAGGGATGTGCCTGGGGCAGGTGGGGAGTGCACCTGAGGGATGTGCCTGGGGCAGGTGAGGGGTGCACCTGAGGGATGTGAGGGATGTGCCTGGGGCAAGTGAGGGGTGCACCTGAGGGATGTGAGGGATGTGCCTGGGGCAGGTGAGGGGTGCACCTGAGGGATGTGAGGGATGTGCCTGGGGCAGGTGAGGNGTGCACCTGAGGGATGTGAGGGATGTGCCTGGGGCAGGTGAGGGGTGCACCTGAGGGATGTGCCTGGGGTAGGTGAGGGGTGAACCTGGAGCAGGTGAGGGATGTATCTGGCATAAGTAAGAGATGTACTGGGCTCAGGTGAGGGATGTACCTGATATGGGTGAAGGATTTATTGGGCTCAGGTGAGGGATACACCTGCTGCAGGTGACAGGGGCACGGGTGGTGGCGCTGCTCACAGCCCAGCTGCATCCCCAGTGTCCCCTCCCTCCCTCCCTGTCTCCCTCAGGTGCTGCCGCTGCTCCGTGCCCTGGGTGCCACCGGGCTGCTGCTGGAATATGAGGACACCTTCCCATACACGGGGCCGCTGGAGCTGCTGCAGGCCCCTCACGCCTACAGGTAGCTCTGGGTACCCCGTAGGCAGCTCTGGGTGCTGCAGGCAGCCCGGGCCATGCCCAGCAGACACTGATGGGTCGTTTTCCTGCAGCCCTGAGGAGCTCCAGGCGCTGCTGAGCTGGGCACGGGCACAGGGCCTGGACGTGGTGCCACTGGTGCAGAGCTTTGGGCACATGGAGGTGAGCTGGGTGAGAGGGCTGTGCTGAGCCAGCAGTGCCCGGGGCACAGCAAGGCTGGTGGGGTCTCAGTGTGCAGTAGGAAGAACGTTGGCAGCAGAGTGATCCTGCCCCTCTGCTCAGTAACCGGACATCTGGAGCAGTGTGTCCAGTTCTGAGCAGAAACCACGGCCAGGAAGTTCCAGCTGGACGTGAGACAGAACTTCCCTGTGCAGCGACCAGGCCCTGAGCAGGTTGGAATGTCCCCAGTGAGGGAGACTCCACACCCTCTCTGGACACAACTGGAGCAGGGAGGTGGGAGCAGTGAGCCACTGTGCTCCCTTCCAGCCTGACCCCTTCTGGGATTCTCTGCTGGAGTTTTCCAATCCAGGTGCCAGTGCTCTGCTTATCCAGCTCTGCCAGCTGCAGGATTTGTGATCAGGGTCACACTGCAGTGACCTCCCTGGTCAGAGGTCCAGGGAGGTCCTGCAGCGTGGGGCAGCAGCTGTGCCCCCAGCCTGTCCCTGGGTCCAGCAGGACACCTGCCCTCAGAGCCTTGGGGGCAGGAGGACAGTGCTGTGCCCTGGTGTGGTGGCTGTCCCCGAGCTCCCCTTTCCCTTGCAGTTTGTGCTGAAGCACAGGCAGTTTGCCCATCTGCGGGAGGTGAAGGAGCTGCCCAACGCCCTGAACCCGCACAAGGAGGAGTCCCTGGCGCTGGTCAAGGCCATGATTGACCAGGTCATGGCCCTGCACGAGGACCTGCAGTGGTTTCACATCGGATGTGATGAGGTGGGGCTTCTCTTCAGCTGGGAATGTTTCTTTTCTTTTGAGGAATGATAGCAAAGGCTGAGGCTTCTGCATTTCACTGGTGGCCAGGCCACGTTTGGGTGGGATTTTGGGCATAGAAAACAACAATTGAGCCATTGTAGAAAAGCTTTTTTGCCAATAAATTATTCCAGTAGCACAAGTTGTCATTTCCATAGATACAAGTGTAATATCCAAGTATTGAAAGCACCTTCTTGAAGCTAACAGTGTTTGGGTTTAGTGAGTGTTTGTAGTGAGATATCAATTAGAGCTGTCCATTAGGAATCCTCTAAGTTTGGTGTAAGATATTGGCTCCTTGTTCTGGGCAGGTTACTCAAAGTAAACCCTTCTGTGGTTGGAAGTGTTGGGTTTTTTACCTTGGTAGTTTGTCTCATATGAGAACTTTCTCATAGTTTCTTAAAACCATTCTGATGGCACACAGATCCCTGGAATTCATTGTGACCACTTAACTGTACTGATATTAGTGTAGCATTTTGTGTCCTCTTGTGTTGAAACTGGTGGGAAGGCTAGACAGGGAGCTGTTACAAAGCAAAATGCTGTTTATGTAGAATAAAAAACTACTCTAAAGCAACAAATTTTAATTCACTCTCTGCATGGGACCAAGTATGCTGGGCCACCCTTGGACATGGCCCCAGGCTGCTTCTAGACTCACATTTGGATGATCTTCCCCAAGATAGGAACCTCATTTTATCTACCTCAGGTCCTGATGGATTTGAAGTGAATAAATGTGGTGAGAGCTATTTCTAGGACAAACACTCCAAAGGCAAATATGGCATATAGATACTTTAGTTTCTGGAGGAATATTCCTTCAAGTGATGCAGGTAATCGTGGCCACAGTCTCCTGCAGACTGATGGAAATGCTTGCAGTGTTTTCAGCACTGAGAGGTGCTTTGGAATGTGTCCACTCAGTGGGTCACAACTGGACAAAGGTTTGGAATATTGTCTACCTCACTTTCTCTATTTCTCTACAAGAAGTCAGGATGATTTGCTTGGTGTTTCAGGTCTACTACCTTGGTGAAGGAGAGGAGTCAAAGCAGTGGCTGCAGCAGCAGAACAACACCCCAGAGAAGCTGTGCTTGTCCCACATAAAAGCAGTTGCCACTTGTTTGGCCTGGTCTTACCCCATGGTGACACCCATCGTGTGGGATGACATGCTCAGGGGGATGAGTGAGGAAACACTGGCAGGTGTGTGCCCAGGTTTGCACAGATAAAACAGATTGCTTGGCAGCTGAATGTCATGAAAACAACAAATCTGGCAAGAGGTGAGGTGTGGTTTGTTTGACTAGAGAATAGAAGCACGCAGTCCTTGGCTGTCACAGAGGCCCTGTGGGGGTGTGGGCCAGTCTGAACACTTCAGTTTTCCATCACAAAATGCTCAGTTCTACTTTCCTTATACATTAAAACAACAGCCAACATTAAAACACAACATTAAAACAAAACAACGACCTGTTAACATCTGTGGTCCAAGTCTAAATCTCTGTGCCTCTCACCACCTTCTGATGTTCATTGCACCAGATCCCAAGTGGTGCAAACTCACACAGAGGAGCTGCAGCCCTGTGAGCATCTTTGTGATCATGGTGCACATGGTGAGGAGTTTGATACTGAATTGTGGGCTAGCTCCAAGACCTTGACATCACAAGTCTTGTTTGTGGAAAAATATCAAGGCACTGCTAAAATTGGAGTAGTCTGAGCACAGATGGAGTTCCAGCATTTTCAGAGCCACCTTACATGGTGGCTGTAAACAGATTTAGATGGTACCAGCAAGAGCTGTGCAGCTCATCCAACAGTGACTGACCTATTCAAGGCTTTGATAGAGGGAAATCATCCCCAAAAATGCAGGTGGGACCCGTGGAGTTTCCACAAGAACAGTACAGCACTCTAAGTGCACTCTACTGCCACAATAACAGAATCAACAAATTGAAATGTGATGGAGTTAAAATACTGAATTTCTGTGCAATTTGCTGCAGTTTCTCTAGGAGTCAGTTTCACATGTTTAAAACTAGCTGAGGAGTTGATTATAAAATGAGTTAAAGCTAAATTTGTATCTTTAGGTGTACTTGAAAAGCTGTGTTTTGTGCAAACACAGCCCAGGCATGCTGTAAGTGAGAGGGTAAATGTTACATTTGAATGTAGCTAAATCTCCTCTTGTGGCTCTGCCAGTGGAATCCAGCTGGTACAGAGAGATGCAAGGAGCTAAAAACGAGGTGGGCTTGGGGTGAGTGGGGTCTCTGATGAATTGTCACTGCTCCTCCATGTTAATGGTTTCACCATGCCTGAGGACAGTGYCCTGGGCATGTGCCAAGCCCTGGCCAGGCTGAAAATGCCCAGGGGCACTGCAGCTGTAAGTGACAGGCCTTAGTTGCAGTAACCTGTGCTGAGTTCTCATTTAAGCAGCTTTTCTCCATGGTTTAGAAGAGCTCTGTTCCTTTCAGAGTCCGGGGTGCCTCAGCTGGTGCAGCCCATGATCTGGGACTATGCAACAGACATCAACGTGGAGGGCAAAGGTTTGTACTTCTCTGCTGAGCTGTGTGGAGGTAAAATTCTGTCATTAAAACCTACCTTAGCTGGACACCAACACATTCTGGTTTTGTTGAGTTGGTTTTTATTGCTTTCATAGCATAAAGACAGCCCTTGTTTGATTTCACATCATAGTTGCTATTGCTTATTTTCTGTTTCTATTTATGTTTCCCCTATGAATGACTTGCATTATAGGCTGCTTAATTCTTTTCAGCAGAGCTTTGGAATCACCGATAGGAGATTCAGAGGTTTTCCACAAGCACTGTTGCATTAATTCTCCTTGCATTARCACCAGCAGCAGCACATAATTCTGTATTGAACAGCTCTGTCAAAGAAGCTTCAGGGCTTCATGCATCTATAGAAATCAGAGGGAAGCTCCTAAAGGCCCCTGTCAAGCATCTAACATTCATGCAAATATTCCTTTGTTGCAAGAACAATCAGCTGTCAGATGTTGTGCATGCTTGTTACAACCTCACAGTTTTTAGCATGGCAGCAATACAAGGGACTGGAGTACAGTAACTGACACATGAAAATAGGAGAACAGCTCTGGGGTCTTTCAGTTGCTGTGACCCCAAGAATGTTAAAAGTCTCTTTTCCCAGCCCAGCACTTGAGGAATAACTTGGAGCTCTTCATTTCTTGGTCTCAAGGTTGTTTATTGCTTATTATCTTAAAAAATTTTCTCCTGCCCTGCCRAGGTCTGTCCAGCAGGACAGTTCCAGGCACTCTGCCTGCCCCCAGGGCAGTGTTATGTCTTTATACTAAAAACTACATATACAATATTTACAATTACTTTCCAATACCTATCACCTATGTTAGACAGTGAGCTTCTACTCTAAACCAATSYAAAAGTGCCAACATCACAGCAGAAGATGGAGGCCAAGAAGAAGAAGGAGAAAGGCTGGACACACCCAGATCCCTCCATCTTGCCTCCTGAACCCCCATTCTAAAAACCCCAAAATCTACTTTTCCACCCTGTGATAGCTTCACTACTATTCTACCTAAACTGTTGTGGCTTGCTGGTCTTCATCTAAGGTTGGTAATTTGCTCCAGGGGTCAYAATCAAACCCACAGGTGTTTTGGGCTCCGTGCCAGGGCTCCTGAGCCCCCTGGCAGGGGTCCTGGCCATCCTGGACAGCCAGAGGGATGTCCTGGGCTCCCACAGACAGCCACTCAAAAGGCTGCTCAGAGAGGGTGTCARTCCCCCATCCTTGCTGATGCTCCAAGCCTGGAAAGGCTCAGCAGCCTGKTGGACCTGGAGCTGTGTTTCCCTCACTGCAGCCTTGCAGTCGGGGCTGGAACTGGAGAAAGCTCCTCCTGTGTGTGCCCTTTGTGTGTCCCTGCAGTGCAGCTCATCGAGAAGTACCGCAGGTGTGGCTTCTCCAAGGTGTGGTTTGCAAGTGCCTTCAAGGGAGCCACGGGAGCGAATCAGTCTCTGACCCTGATTGGGCACCACCTGAGGAACCAGCTGGAGTGGCTGCAGGTGGCCCAGAGGAGCCCTGCTGATGTCCTGGAAGGGATYGCTCTGACCGGCTGGCAGAGGTGAGGAGCAGCCCTTGTGTCCCTCCAAGGGTCACAGATAGGCAAACTTCCACCCAAAAGCTCCCTAAGAGGTCCAGGGAGGCTGAGGGTTTGGAAGGGAACTTTGCCACCCTGCAATTCTTCTGTCACTGCTGTGCCTCACCCCCAGACTGTGAAGGGTGGATTTCAGCTGTACAGCACTGACCAGCAGGAGCAATGGCTTTGGGGACRACACCAGCAGCAGATTGGGTTGGAAGGCTTGAATGGATTTTTTGAATGGATTTTGTGCCACCTTGAACTGCTCATAGTGGTTCATAGTTCATGCATGGTGTGTCTATCTSAATGTCTAATGGGAACTCAAAAACTATGAAATCCCATAAAAGACGAGAATTTGTTAAAGTTATGAAAGAGTAGAACATTTTTATGCAGTCAGGTATTCCCTACCAGCGAGCTGATGTCCAGTTTCTGACCCTAATTTGCCTTGAGTAGAGAATTTGGTTTTCATCTGTTCTTACTGGTAAAACAGGAATACTTCACATTTCAGACATAAGTGATCTCTTCTCTGAGACAGAAACTGATGTTTCTAAAGCTCTTTGAATTTTAGTGATTGAAACATGAAGACCTCCCATTTGTTTAGTCTGCTCTAACAGTAAAATGTGTGATTAATTAATGTTTTCTTCCACAGGTATGATCACTTYGCTGTTTTGTGTGAGCTTCTCCCTGTGGCCATTCCATCCCTGGCCGTGTGTTTGCAGGCACTAAAGAATGGTACCATGASAACTTAATTCCCTCTCAGATAATGCCTAGCACAGGAGTGAAGTGCCCTTGCCCTAAGATTAGCACAGGCTTGATATATTTTGAGATGGTTTGCTGAATTGATCATGGCCTGAATTATGAACAATAAATTACAATTTGCAGTATGGGAGCAGAGAAGCCTCTTGGCCTAAGTATTTAAAAATAGCCATTGAATCCTCTTCATTTATTGTGATCTAACACACAAATGGTCAAAAACTTCATGCTTATATTAAAAAATAAATTTAAGATGCAGAATTGCTTTTCAAACTTACTTGAAACAATAGTGATATATAAATGAGCCTAATTTAGTTTAATTTAGAATGTGCTCATGTGTAAAAGTTGTTTTAAATAATTGTTTTTCTTAAAATGGATCKAGGGAGGACACTGTCTGGTAAAATACCTCCTGTAGTTTCTGCTTTCTTTACAGGCAGTTGCCAACAATATTTTTCTTATTTTCAAAATAAACCCCCACAATGCACTGATTTTTAGTTAAGGCACTAGAAATATTCAGCACCCTGAACAGAAAGCTCAGAGCTWGGAAGTGCTCACCTTGCACTAGACACTGTGTGAAAGACAGTGAGCTCCTCCTCCCACCCAAAAGTGTTTTTTCCTTCTTTTATTTCCATTTCACCTTTTAAAAAATTCTTCACCAAAGGGGAACTACTAAGCCAAGGCAGAATACTCCAGAAAACCCCTCTTGTATGAACATTTTGGTTCCTTAGGCTSCTTTACTCATTTCCACTGTCTTCTGCCAGGTGGCTATTCTGAAAAGGTTAAAGAAAATGTGGAAAACCTCCTGGGAATGCCTAACCTGGAAATTGAAACTTTCATGAGGTAACATTCCAGCTGCAGAATTCAGGTGCTTCTCCTTGTGTGGTAAGTTCAGAAACGAACAGATCCTCTTTGGACAGCCCAAGTCTGGGGACCTTTCCTGGGAGCAGTGTCTTCACCCTTGTGACACAAATCAGTTTCCACCTCAAGTCATCAGTGGATGAACTTCTTGAAAGGAACAGGTAATGAGGTTTCTGTTGATTCTGGCTGCAGGACTGTTAGAACTGCATCCTCTCAAAGTGGGGCACAACTCCAGAAAAGTGATTTAAATATCAAGCTCTGCATTTCAGGTGTCACTGACACCTCAGCAGAACATAATATTTACATCAAAATTTAAAATATTTTAGCCAAGTTCCTAAAATTTAAAATATTTCCTAAAATTTAAAATATTTTAGCCAAGTTCCTACTGCATGCTGCCTTATTTGAAGCATATAGTTCTTTCCTTAATTACATTTTATTGCTATTTAAAGTTAAAAGGAAAATTTTAAATGGTGTAGTTATAAAAGAAATGAGCTTGAAATTAAACTTATCAGGTGATCATCTGCCAGGAACAATTTCACAAACTAATTCCAAAGATCTTTAGACTGAAATAAATTTACTCCTTAAGCATCATCTCTGTGCAGAGTTCAGCTAAAGCCTCCCCAGCAGTGACAAACAGAGGTTGCTGCTGTTCCATCACTGCTCCCACCACCATCCATTTTCAGGTACTCCACAGGCTGGTTCAGCCCCTACCACAGGAAAAGGAAGATTATTCACCCTATCATAGTGCACCACTTCCAGCCAGATGCAGTCAGGTAACAGCACTTGTTTTGCACTACAGGGGAAATAAAGTCTGAGATATTTTGGGCACTCAGGTACAGAGAGTTGTGAGCCTTACCTCTTTTATTAYTATCTCAGAAACATCAGTGGGAATCAGACAAAGTATCCATAATATGTTTTCATACAACATGTTTGGGTTGGAACTAGATGATCCTCACAGTTCCCTTCCAACACAAACCATCCTATGATTCTAATTTTATCTTTGCCTTCTGTTGAATGAATTCTCTGAGAACAAGTACAAAATTGGTCTCCAAAAGCCTCTCCCTTGTCACTCCTGTACAGCCCTGCTGCACCTTAAGCACAGGTTGGCCTTGGTGCAGGAGCTCACCCTGGGCCAGATTCCAGGCAGGGCTTGGAATAAAGCCAGGCCCTTCCCTCTGCTCCCTGTCACCWTGGGCTTTTCAGAACTTGTCCTAGACATTCTGCCAATTCATGCTAAAAGGTTCATTTATAATTTTATTTTCTGCTTTAAGATGAATATCCACTCCAACCTCATCTCCCTTTCTGATTAAACCTAGAATTAAATTCCCAACGAGTCTCACAGTGGGTTTCAGTTACACTTAAAATGTGCATAGTGTTTTTCTGAGCTCACTTTTTGGTACTTTAAAAGTCTTTGCATGAGGAAAGTGCCAAGATTAATGGAACTTAAACAGMAACAGCATCAAGCTTTTGTCATCTGAACCAAATCAAGTCCTTTGGGCTCTTGTAATAGAAGCTTCTTTTCCTGTCAAGTGGTTTTAAGGACAGTACCCCCTTCCAAGGGCCAGTAAGCCAACCCTCCCCTGAGGCAGAGCTCACCTGCAAATGTCATTTTCTTCTTTTCACTTCTGCTCAGGCTCTTCTCCAAGTGGAATGCTGTGGTGCAAGACCTGGAAGCAGCCATGGAGCAAGTTTTCCACAGGTGTGCTATAGAGGAATGGATGGAGGAAAATGTCCATCCCCACCTACAGAAGCTGCAGGAAGTGGTGGATGATTTAGATGAAGCAATAAGAGCACAAAATTAGGGACATTTCAGTCAGTCTGACTCATTCCCTGGGAAAACATGGCTAGKGAAAATCAGCAACTAGCCTTGAGCTGGAGTTTGTCATCTTGAGAGTGTGGTTAAACAAAAGTGACCTGAAGGCATGAAGGAATTTATTAGCATAAAACACTTCAACTCAGTTTTCTTGTCTTAACACGTGCTGAGCCTTAATTCACCTGCCTGTCAGCCAGGCTTGCTGCCCTTGCATAAGTGCAGCAGTGAGTCACAGCTCCCTCTCCTACCAGGCAGGAGAAAAGCCCAGGTCCTTCCAAATTCAGCACTTGAAACAACAGACCTCTTACATAACAATGACCTGGGGGAGATCTACCCTAATATTTAGGATATTTTAAAAATGTTTGGGTTATTTTGCTCTGTACCAAAACTCCTTCACAGTCAGCTGTGCTCTCAGCAAGAGGGATCAGGAGCAAGAGGGAGCTGCTGAGGCAGTGACCCCTGGGCTTGGAGGGAAAATGCCTCAACACACACTGGGCTGCTTCACTTTCTGCCAGAGCASCAAAGCTCAGCCCCATCCCCACAGAAAAGCATCAGTTGGGCTCTGTAAAAGCTCCACCTGCAACCTGCACTTCCCAGCTTTGTCCCAATTTGAGCCATGACTAAAACTACTAAATATAAGGAAAAATGCTGGTTTATTCTGCTTTAATGTCAAACTTGTCATAATGTATARAAATATATTTTGGGGACTTTTGGTGATTATCCCAATTCTCTCTTGTTAAGTATGTTACTTCACCATGAATATTCAAAATATTTATTTCTGTGCTTCATTTATGCCTTTCTTTAATTTTTTTGGGAGCACTGGTATTGAAATTTTCTTGGAACAAATCTTAACACACAAAAAGTAAAACTACAGCATAAGACAAGGTTCAGGTGACTCAAGGAGAGCCTCAGGAACCAGGCCCACATGCAGATCTTTGTCTAAAAAGAACCAATTGCTGTGTATACCTGTCACATAGCTTGAACTAAACAAGATCCTAATTTATTTTACTTGAATTAAACCTTTGATACTCAAAGTGTTTGTAGAAGAGTGTTGCTTTTTGTGTGTGTAGCATGTTCATTTGGTTTAAAGGAGGGGAAAATGGAAATATTTACCAATCCAGAGCTGGATCTATCAACTCTCTATTATATGGAATAACAGAAAAAGGAATTAAAAGCTGGACTGCTGTAGGAGTGTCAGCAGGGTCACTTCTAAGCAGGTATTTGGGCTTCTTCTATTCTGTCCTCCCCCTCATTAACTCCTTCCCAATAATAATTTAGACAGCCATTCATATTTTAATAATTTTAATTAAAAACAATATACAAAATACTACAGCGATGCAAAACAAGGTATCAAAGTTGATTTTATCAATGAACATTTTTTTTAAAAAAAGACAACACAACAAGGCCTTGCTGAAATTCTACTTGCAATTTAAAGTAAAAAAAAAGGCAATTTCTAAACATTTTCCAGAAGTATTTTTGCCTCCCAACATCTATGACACTGTCAGAACTAGCACTCTTTATTTATTATGGGAGCCAGCTGMGGTTTTGCTATCTAACTTCATAAATACAGCTCAAGAGTCAGATCTCAATCATAAATATTTAGATTTTCCTTGAGACTTGCACAATTGATGCCAGGTATGGAATATTTCATTGTGAAGTACTGGAATATGAGGTTACACCCGGGTTACACAAAGCAGTGCAGCAGCCCCAGTCCCATCCCAGCACAGCCATGCAAGGAGCTGCCACTGTGCTGCCCTGGAGCAGCTGCCAAGTGCCACCTACAGTAAAGGATGTGACACAAGGGCTTGGTTTAGGTGCTAGAGCTGATCTARGCTCTGCTGTGCAGCTTTTTAAATCATGGATAAGTCATGCAAGCTACAGCTGTCCAGGCACAGGTCTCTATAGATAGCCTGAGATGCAAAAGCCAATGAGTACCTCTGGAGGAGTCCCCTAGGAGTACTGAATTTCCTTCCCCAAAGGAGGCTCTCGTGTCATTCCTTTGGGTCCGAGTCACAGCAGGCACATGTAAGGCTCTGCTTACTGGGCTGTGACTTTGCTGGCCCAAGAGGAGTGAGGAGAATGAGGAAAGCCTTCAGCAGAATGGTGGGAAGTGGCACAAAAGGAGGATGAGAGAGGGAAAGTGGACCCTGTCCTGAGCTGCACCTGCTCCCTCAAGGTGCTGCCATTGCTGAGGAGTGCACAGGCACTGCCACAACCAAACCCATGGAACAGCAATTGCAGGTGAATTGTACATGCAGTTACTGCACTGCATCTGGCCWTGTCTTCCAGCTAAAAATGATATTAGAGGGCAAGAAGCTCCACATGTGGATCAAGAGAAACAAGAGAAAAGCCCATCAGCCTGTGCTACCACTGGTGCAGTGTGGCCCTGCAGGCTCGGATGGATCAGTGCCACAGAAGCTCCTGGGTGGATCAGCCAGCAGTGCCTGACAGTCCCCACAGGAG
>JACDOX010000307.1:215709-254037 GCA_014549065.1 Cardinalis cardinalis
GAGAGGATGGCACCAGCTGCTCCAAGGGAAAGGCTGAGGAGTCAAAATTCCTCCTGAACACACAGTGCATGGCAGCAGCCATCCYCCTCCTGCCTAACACAGCAGGATACTGAGGAGTGAGGAGGATACTGCAAAACACCTCTGAAGAGGTGATCACTGACACCAACCCAACATACAGCTTACTCCACAGGAYGTATTTCAAGTTATATTGTACCTTACCATAGGTCATTCCCTTTTCTATATTCTCAATTTCCTTACATTGTTTTTAGTCTTTGTCTAAGATATTGCATAGTCTGTAAGTGCAGACATGACTAACACCATGATTGCACAGCAAGCTGGATGCACTGCAGCTCAGCAGAAGCAAGACACACACAGAATGCAGTGCAGRGTCAGACCAACAGATGTACCTCTCAAAAGCTGATTTTTAACTGGAGAACTACAGTGTGGTTTACATCTTCCATGGAATGTCAGCCCTCATGGGAACACAAATGAAAGCAGAGCTGAGGCTGAAAGCAGGCAGTTTTGCCTGGTTTATCCATGGTCCACTCCACGGGCTCAGAGTAAGTGCAGTGCACACCACAATGCCCTCTGAGTATCCTTGATCCAAAGCAGCAGCTGGCACAGGCTGAGCCCTYGTGCTCACACTGCACCATGACATACAGGACAGGACTTCCTGCTGAAGTCCTTAGAATGAACACTCACCATTCTCATTCTACACTGTGGGGGAAAGAGTTCTCCAAACCCCCAGTCTCATTCTCCTCTCTCTAAAATGAACATCACCTGGGGGATACATTACAGTGGATTTAAATGAGGAACTCTACATTAAGTGTTACACCCTGCAATATTTTTTAAACAGGTTTGATGATTATGCTTAGCCTACAGCTGTGCTGGAGAATAAAGGCAAATTTAGCTAATTGCAACCTGRTTTTCCCACATTCATATACAGCAGCTTCCCAGTTCCAGTGGTGGGGGGTAGGCACCAAAAGCCCCATGGTTACCCCAACAACTCAGAGGACTTTCAGGAACACGTATTGGCAGAGCTCTGTACTGACACCTGACATGATTACAAGTTTTTTATCTTATTTAAAGGAAACAGACCTAGTTCTGTGCTGCAGGCAGCCACAGCAACAGCCACCAACCCTGCTGCAGTGTGAGCACCTTCCCCTGACAGCACCAGGCTCTGCCTCTGCTCACAGCCTGGGTCTGAACAGCTGGAAGGGAAATCTTTGATGAGCAGGTGCTCAGCTTCACCAAACTGAGCACACAACAGGATGTGCCTTCTACCAAAAACTTTTCAGAGCCTTCTCTCTGTAGAGGTAGAGTGACTGGAAACAAGAACACAGGCTCTTTTAAATCTGAAGGAACTGCTGCCAGGAGACATTTGCTGCTGGCCAACTGTGGAAGTAGAGAACACAGTTACCTCGTACCTGTTCACATCTCCTAGATGTAACTGTGTACATATTTTCTAAATCAGGTCTAAAGACCCTAAGATTCCTAAGAAAAACCTAGTGAACTTCAGTACAAGCAGCTGTAGCATGCTGAAGGAACTTGCAGCTTTTTACTGACACATTAATGTAAGCATGATGGAGTTCTAGCTCTAGACAGAATATGCTGACTAACAGAGGTAGCTTTTACTTCAGAAATACCTTGAAAAAAATGTGTATTTTAACTATYTGTGAAACCATTTGTCAGAACAGAGGACACCACACACCAGGAGTAAAACACAGGTACAAGTCAGACATTTTGTCTATGCTACCTACCTTAAAAAAAGTTATTATTTAGCACTTGGGTATCATTTCAAGTGAGGAAATACTCAACAACTCTAAGCTACCACCTTGTTTGACATCAGTCTTTTCCCTGCCTAAAGTTACACATGTCCCTGCTTCCTTTCTAGRTACACAGTTTAAATAGTAAACACTGAGGTCTAGAAAAAGATTGTTCTGTCCTGCTCAGAAGYTAAGCAGAACAGGATTAAGGTAGAGCATCCCAAAGAAGTTTCATCATGATCCTTTTYCCTTTGCTATTTATGGCTCCTTGGGGAGTCTAAGTTAAGACACTGTTACAAGTTGATCAACCTGATGTTTAAAATTCCAAGAGAGGCACTCAGACTTCAATTTCCACAGATATCCAGTGGCAAGTCAGTAGTAGAGAACATAAAAGTGCCACTACTCTGCATCTCCTAATTGCATATATTAAAGGGGAAACCTCAAAGCAYTGTGTTATGAGTTACAAATTCAACTCTTCTACATTGCATATACTGTACCTGCAGCAAATGTTTGCAGTAAGCAGAAGTTCACATCTGTATCTTCATTAATGGAAAAGCAATTATTTCAAACCAATTCATTAATAAATAACTATTCCTAGACCAGTTTGGTGAGGTGACAAAAGTTCAAAAGCCAGCAGTGTCCACATGCAGGGTCTTGAAGCAGTTTAGCACTAAACAATGGGCCCTAAGACAGACTCCACCCATTGTRAATGCACACGTTGAGAAATGCCCAGGTCAAGGTTGTGAGGGATTCCTTTTTCTGAAGAACAATCAAAATATTTTCCAGATGTGTGAAAGCCTCTGCTTGCTTCAGTTCACAATGACCATCAGWATTTAACCTGTGGTTCATCTGCATCACTTGCCTCTGTTTCGCTGCTCTGGGAGAAATCTTGTGGGGTCTCTACTCTGTCCAGTTCCAGAAAACTTGTAATGAGTTTGGCAACTGCTTCCACATCACTGTGGGAAAGAAGAAACAATGGAAGAGTCAGTGCAACTGTAGTGCTGACAAGACAAGAGCAGGCATGCTAATTCCTCAGAATAACTGCCTAGAGGGAAAGTCATATGGGCATAGAGGCTATGGCTGACACACC
Organism: Cardinalis cardinalis; assembly: GCA_014549065.1. NCBI lineage: Eukaryota > Metazoa > Chordata > Aves > Passeriformes > Cardinalidae > Cardinalis > Cardinalis cardinalis. The sequence continues at coordinate 218,566 of JACDOX010000307.1, forward strand.
AAGCCATTCCCTCCACATCARAACAAATCAGTCTTTTCCAGTCCCTGCTGCAAGGTTCCTTATTATCAATGCTCAAGATAAATTTTCTGTTAACTAATACRCCAAATGTTTGCAGAGTAGAATTAATCTCCTCTGCCACTGCATAGCTCAGGAAGGCAACTCCAGCAGACATGCAGCACTAAAGGGATCTTAGATATTTAAACATGATCCTGAGAGATGGTGTTAGCCAAATGTCTGCAAATGAAAACATTATGGGGTTTAAAAGGTTAAACTGAGTAACACAAGGTCATAACAGCAAGTCTAAAAACTGAGCTTAGCTATAATGATGCCTTGTGAAGGCTAACCTAGAACAGAGGCTGGACAGAGCTAAAGAATAAAGTAGGGATTTAGTAAAGGTCCTCAATGGATCCACCTTGGGCAGCACAAGAGCCCAGCCAGAACTACACCCAAGATGAACACAAAATGGCCACAAAATGGATGGCCAGTCACAGGGTCTCCCAATTTGATAAGTTCTACTCCATTTGCATATTGGAGTTAATTGTCCAATTCCAGCTTTAGCTCATGAAGTCCCAGCCTTCTTGTTTTCTTTTTTTTCTCTTCAGYCCACTGTTGTTTATGCTGCTGGGCCTGAAATTTGGGCTGGTTATCCTTGGTCCCCAGCTAGAGCAGGAATTGTTTTGTCTCCCTGCTCTGTGCAGAGAGCTCACCATCCCCTCATATGAAGCTCAAACCCACCCACTAAAGCAGCTCAGAATCTGAAAAACAGAAAAGCCAAAACCTGAAGCATCAATAATAGTTGGCAATCACTGACCCACATGACTGGCAYCCCCACCTTCCACATTCTAATTTTACCAAGTCCCCAGYGCACCTTCTGCAGCCCAGCACGGCGCTCTGGGTGAGCGGGTGTGAGAAGCCGGTGACGAAGCGCAGCACGACCAGGTAACCCTTCCCGAAATAGCGCACGGCCTCCTCCTCCACGTTCACATCCCGGATCTCGCTCAGCACGGCCACCACTGCAGGGGGGCACGACGGGAGCTTCAGCAGCACTGCAAACCCTCAGCACTGCTGACAGGGGGACAGGGACCCTGCTCTGGGGCACCACTGCTGTGATCCCTCAGAGCCAGGGCACTCCTGCAGCAGSAAACTGATGCCTTGTGAAGGCTGACCTAGAGCAGAGACTATACAGAGCTAAAGAATAAAGTATGGATTTATTAAAATGATCTCCTCAATGGATTCACCTTGGGCAGCACAAGAGCCCAGCCAGGGCTGCACCCAAGATGAACCAAAATGGTCCCAAAATGCACGACTGCTCAGWGTCTCTCACTTTTATGAGCTCCATTTGCATCTTGCAGTTCATTTTCTAACTATAGCTCCAGCCCATGAAGTCCCATCCTTCAKGTTTTTCTCTCTTCAKTCCACATTTTTTATGGACTGAAATTTGGATCRTTTGTCYTTGGTCCCCAGCTAGAGAAGGAATTGTTTTGTCTCCCTGTAGCCACATTTTTCTTCACAGAGAAAAGCAAGGCACAATTCTTCCCAAGAATATGTCTGAGTTTCACATTCTCTGAACCTCAGAGGAAGGAAAAACAATTCTTATCATTTGCCATGCCTGTGTTTGTGCAAAAGTAGAATGCAATCTGGAGATTGTTTACCCACAGTGATGGTGTTTTGCTTCCTTGGCCTATCAGGGCCAGGTGTGTGTGTGTGTCAGGACTSTTGGGTGACAGTCACRAGATTCAGTGCAGTGCAGTTGTGTGCAGGGTTGAGTGCTTGGCAGATTCAGTTTTAGATGTATAGAATAATATAGTATAATAAAGTCATTAATTAGCCTTCTGATAGCAATGGAGTCCTCCTCATCATTCCTCCTTCGTGGGGCCCTCACAGCACAGCTGTATCTCCCTCCTCTGTGCAGAGAGCTCACCATCCCCTAATAGGAAGCTCAGAATTACACACTAAAGCAGCAGAGAACCTGAAAAATATAAAAGCTAAAATTTGAGGTATCAAAACAACTGCTGAGCTGCTCAGGCAAAAGAAACAYGCACAGGGTGTGACTGCAGCACACTGTAGCTGGGGCAGGCCCTAAGGAAAAAGATACAGCCAGCCAGGCACTGAGGAGCAACCCAGCATTACTTAATGTTTCCCACTTGCTTTAATGGCAGTTTTAATTATTTTTCTGTATAGAGTAGGCAAACAAGTGTTCAGTTTACTAAGACTGAATTAATACAGAATTCTTTAACTGCTCAGAGCACCTGCTGATCTCTGCATCCTCACATGAATGGTACCTAAACCAGATATTATCATAGAGGAAGAGATATCCTCAGCTCTCCATTGTAAACATGTATCCTAAAGGAAAGCTCAGAAACATTAAAACATCCTTCTCTCCACATCTTTTATCTTCCATCTCCAAAATGAACTCTTTAAAAACAAATTCAGCTTAAGGCCATTCTGAATTTGGGCACTCTTCTGAGCTTATTAAGAACTGGTTCTATTCACATCAGGAATAGAACAAAAACTCTGCCAGGGAAGAAGATCCTACTTTTGTAACAGAAWAAAAGATCCCAGTTTGCAATTGAGCTTCCAACTCACCACTCTGACTCAACCAACTCACAGACCATACTGCAGCTTCTGCTAGTCCAAGAGGAAGGCCAAGGCCATCAGATCCTGCACTAAACTGAGCCTCCTGCACAGGCTGCTTTAAATGCATATTCTGTAACTGCAGGATGCAACATGTCTGCTTGCATATGCTATCAAACCTTTGCCTGCTCCCCAAAGCAGATGAGATTACAGGAATCTCAACTTCTGGATCCAAAATGGAAGTTTTTCCACCAGTCCCAGCTGCCAAGCAGGCCAGCCAAGAGCAAAGTAAACACATTAACATCCCAAAGGAATGGCTAAGATTATTAGGGAAAGCAATGTGTAGGCCTACTTATGTTGGATTAAAATAATTACCAAGATGCATTCAGCACACTGAGAAAAAGCATTTGGGCCCARAGAGGCAGATTGTTACATCTGCTGCTTGGGAACAAAGCAGATCTGGAAGCAGATGTGACTTAATTTGAGTACAGAACTCCAGAGAAGCTATTAAATGGGCACACATCCATCTCTTCTGCTGCTCACCACATTTTCTACCACAGATGCTGCTTTCTCACCTTGTTCATTGCCTCCTTTTGACAAGGTCAGTATTTTTTTGTAGAGGTTGAATGTTTTTAGGCAGATTGTTCCCTTGTTTTTATCAAATACAGCTTCCTGTAAAATTGAAAAGTAAGAATTAAGATTTTCTTGAAAACACCATCACTAGCTATGCTTCAAAGTAAAATAAAAATAGTTCTATGGGAAAATAATCTTGGTAAYAAAAATACACAGAGAGAGACAGAGATACAGTCCTCTATTACTAGACCATGAAAATCACAATCTTGCTCTTGGTTTTTAATAGAAATTTTACCATATCTCTGGTGTGACTTCTAGAAGGGAGTTAAAAGTGGKTTCATTGTCCCTCCTGCCACATTCCCCATGTAATAAAAACTGCCTGGAATAAATTTGAACACTAACTTGGAACTCCTATAATTCTCACTTCTAGTGAATTTAACATCCCAGTGCTGTCCTCCATGGGCCAGGCTCACACAGACCTCAAATATCCCAATGATATGGGATATTAATGAAATGGGATATTTCTTATTAATCAATGAAAAGAGGATCTTGCTCTCTCTAGGTGAGTTGCTCATTCTAACACAACTCAGGTCAGCAGGGTGACAAGGTGCCTTATTGCTCTCAAATCAACATCCACACAATTCTAAACCAGAGGAAAAAAGCTGAGCAGCCTGGAAGCTTAGAGCTCCCTTATGTAGTGGTTTCTCTGTCATTAGCTTGAAGGCTAAGTTCAAAATCATGTGGTGCAGCTGAATGTCCTGGTCATCTTCCCTCTTTTATATAAGAGAGAACATTTTGGGCAAAGTCTTCCCTTAAAATCCCCATATGTTTAGCTTCACAATTTCATGCTTGTGTAATCAAAGAATTATTGCCCTAATTCTATTCCCAGCATAGCAACCCAGAGGGTTTCCTGAAAACCAAAAGCATAACTTGTCTGTTTGGACTGAGCAAGTGCGTGGGGCTGCTGGAATCAGCAGCTGCCAACTGCTTCCTACTCACAGCCCCTCATTTCCTGAGCTCAGCATCTTACCTCCCACTGCTCCAGATTCTGGGCTGCYACAAAGAAACACCCAGCCATGTAGAAGAGCTTCCATGCCAAGCTGTCTGGACAATGCAAAAAATGCATAAATTTAGCTTTTTTTTTTCCCCTTCTCTGGTATTCAAACAATCCTGAAAGCAACATGCTCCCTTTAAAAGCAACAAAAGGAGGAAAGGTTTCTCTGATGGACCATTTTTGCCTTTAGTTGTACTACAAGYTATTTCACAGCTCTTTCCCAGAATGAAAATACAGAAAGTCTTCACACTTTTCAGAGAYTTCATTCATGCTGGGCTTCAAACCATGCAGAATTATAAGCATATGTATTATTGGCAAGGTTGGAACATMACATCTTTCTCTTCTGTACAAGCAAAGACATCTTAAAAGGCATTCACAAAACTGCCAACCTGCTGTCAAACACCAAATATTTGTGCTGCAGAGGACAAGGGTAAGGACAATGAAAATTCAATAAAGCAAACATGTTTCTGCATAAAAGGAAGCAGTTGGTCCTCTTGACAAACAAACATTTGCATTTCATGTCCTGGAAATGTTTACATGTCACAGCCTGAATAATTTGCTCACTCAGGCTTTTAACTGAAGGCACAGCAGAACTGTGCTGAGATTTCAGAAAACTTTGTTGCAAYGTCTTAAGAAAAACAAGGCTGATTTAGCTGGTGGCTCAAACAGCTTTCACTGCATTTTTCTCTTTAAATAAAAATATGTGGGCTCTATTGGTAGCACATTCCTACACACTATTAAGCTTTAACATTTGATGTTAACAGGATGCAGCACAGGGCAGCTTCCAGGATAAATCCCATGGATGGAAGGACAGCTGGCATTTGGTGCAGTGTGCTGTACTGCAGGGGGAGGAAGCAGCAGAAGCTGTCTCATCCCTACAGGTGCTGGGATGAGTAATCCCTGCCAGTGATGATCTGACAGTTTCCAGAGAAACAGAGAACTTCCGTCACAGGCAAAGTAATCATTTCATTATGGTGTCAAATAMTCATTACATGTCCTCCCAGGAGAGCTGTGAGGACCAGCTAATCACATTTATAAAACACTGAAAGTACAAAATGCCACAGAGAACCAATATCATTATTAAAAATACTTGCAAATGGAAAAGGAGGCTGAGTAAGAAATAGAGCACTACAGCACAGTAAGCCATAGAGATAACAGTAATTATTAGTTTTAATATTCACACCACAAAGTGGGAGAGGAACCTCCACTGCCTTTGAAGGGCCAGACAGAAGCTGCAGATGAGTCATCAGCATGAAAAACAGATTAACAGGAAAGAAATAACTCCCCCAAAAAAGTGATACAGCATTACCTGCACTATAATAGGCAGCAGCCAAACCTATGGAGGCTATTCCTAGGAGGAAAGAAGAGAGAATTAAGACAAATAAGCAGCTCAAAAAACACCTAAAATTCCCTGATGRAAAACATCACTTTTCAAAAACAGGACAAATGTGATTGCAACGTAGATCACCATATCAAAGTCAAGTTGGTTTTTTTTCTGTCAGTATAAAAAAAACTTCCATTCTGCAAAGGCACAGTGGTTGGGGWCAGAAATCAAAACTTTGTGACACAATTGGGAACAGAACCTCAGAGAGACTCAATCTAACCATGACACCATACTTGCTCTCAGCACAGTACTTGGAGTGCTCACACAAACCTTGCAATGGTTATTTTCCCCTTCAAGTGCTCTATGGAGCCAAAAGACAACTTTTGCAGCAAAGTTGTGTCAGAAACTGCCAGCTCCTTTCYCTCAGAGAGGAGGAAGCAGCTGAAGAGTGCCCCATGCCCCTGAGGCTGCTGCAACTGCAAAGAYCTTCTCAACCACATCCCTGAAAGCAATGACAAGGTGGTGTTACTGCAGTGGGATCTGCTCAGCTGGGAAGCAGGATATACCAGATTTTCCCCCAGCAGCTCCCTCAGTACAATCCTAACAAGTTTATTTTTCCTGCATATTCAGCAGTGTTTATAAAGATGCCTTTCAGAATATCCTGTATGATTTCCCATTTCATTCAGAGTCCTGAGGAGCTCACCACCCACCACACACACAATCCAACCCAGCATGGTCTCACTGCAGTTTTCCACTCCTGCAAACTGAGATGTTTCTCAACCAAAACCCCCTTCAGAAGCTTCACATTTCTATTGCTGCATGGCACATAATAAACCTTCTGTTCTTGATCTTTCAGGACTCTTTTAAAATTCCATCCATGAGCTCCTGAGGCTCTCCAGATGAGACTGAAAGCCTCACAGTGAAACTGCCAGGCTGAGGCTTCACACTCATTCAGTGGCTATGGAAAGGAAGAGTTCAAAGCACAATCTCTCCTCTTCTGGAAAGGAAAATGCCTGGAAGGCAGAGATTTCACTAGGGGCTCTTTCAGGAGTTTATGAGTTTATTGTGACCCTCTTCCCTTACAGCAAGCTCTGGAATGAATGCTGTGGTCTTACCAACACACAGAGACCAGGAGCGGATGCCAGGTGACCTCTTTAGGTGGAGATGGGAATTTGTGCGTTTTTCAACCAACATGTACATCTTCAACAGCAACTCCCAACAGCCCAGTTTGACTCATGAAACCTCACTGCACCAAAAAAAAACAAAAGAAAAAAAAAAGGTAAGATTTTTAAATCACTGACAATTCCACCAGTTATCTTTCCTAGCATTTTTAAGGACTTACCAAGTCTTCTTCTAGACTATAAAAGATACTCCAGGGTAAGAACACAGTCTTTTTGGACAGGAAGAGCAATATGTACACTGAAAATAACCACAAAGTAAAACTGTCATGTTGAGACTTGCATAACAACAACAGGAATGTGAATTCTTGGAAGAAAGTTCCCATTTTAATGGTAAAAGTCTCTATTATAATCAGATTTGAGAACAAAAATGTGAAAAACAAGAAGCTGGAACAATGTTGTTGCTAATTTATGCAGCCCTTCAAACAGATAAAACAGCAAAGGGAATGGAAATCTCTTTAGAGCATTTTTCCTGTGAGCTCAAAGGGTTGTGTGAAGGGTTAGTCTGGGAGCTGGGGCAGGACAGTGCAGCCTTCTGCACCCCAGCAGGGGCTACAGCCAAGCACTGCCACCATCCCATAATACCACAGAGAGCACTCCCATCTTCCAAGCCACCTCAGGAACACAACCAGGAGATCCCAACTACAAGTATGCTTGTCTGCCCTCAACAAGACCATGCCTTCAGCCTAGGCAGAAACAGCAGAGACTGAAAAGACAGGCACTAATTAAAACCAGGAAGAGCTGGGTAATCCCACGCAGCATTTTCAGTACATTTTCACTGCTTTACAGCAGAGAGTCAGAGTTATCTAGGGTCAGAAAGACCTTGAAGATCATGAAGCCCAACCATTAACCCAGCACACCACTGAATCACCATGTCCTTAAGCACCTCACCTAGATGATTTTTGAACACTTCCAGGGATGGTGACTYCACCACTTCCCTGGGCATCCTGTCCTACAAACCAGTTCAAGGAGGTTGGCATTAAGCTCCTGCTAGCTGCCCATGATAACAGGTTTCCAGAAATTGCAACCATTCATCAGGTTTTGAAAAACACTGAGAGAGCAGGTCTGAGCACATCCAAGCTCTCACAAAAGGCAAATATGTGATTTTCAGTCCTTTAGTTATCCAACTGTTCTTGGATACAAGAAGATGCTCCTGCAGTTCTGGTAGTTTGGATACAAAGCTCCAGGGGAGCAGATTTAGCCAGGTCTYTTCAGTTAAACAAAAAGCACCCACGACTTTGATTTTAATCTCTTAGCAACACATCTGAGAGCATCTGAAACTGAAAGAGCCAAAAGCACTTATGCATAAGACACACTCCATCTCCTCCGGATGTCATGCATCAAATTTTAATTTTCAAATGACTCCTGTGAGTTGTTCTCAATATACCGGAAAATACTTCTGCATGCACAATGCCTTCTCCTGCCTGTTATCAAATCCAAGTTAAAAATACATCAAGATCACTGCAGAAATCTCAGTGTATTTAACAAATATTACACCCTACTTAGAACATAATTCTCACACTTATCAGTCAAGTCCACTAATGCAAACTTTGATATCTCCCCCCCCATAATCATTTAGGGAAGTTCAAGCAGGCAAACGCCAGTTTTGGTTTCATGCTGGACACTCAACATCAGTGCATTGTCTCTCACAGGTTGTTGCTTGCAAGAGACGGACCTTGGAATAAAAAGCAGCAAAACAGCTTCTAAAGCTACATTTAATAAATAAATCATAAACGCGCCCTAAAACAAATACTAAAGTTTTAACAGAAGACAGAGAAATAGGTATTTTTGTGCTGCTGCTCTTTCATTTCATATTCCAAACCTCAATTTTGCTTAAATTTGTCTGGTTTGACAATGATCTCCAGCATCAAAATAACATTCTCATGCTTCCTCCAAGCTCTCTGTTGAGGGCRAGCCAGCAAAACCCATTGGAAGGCACCCCTTGAAATCGAGCCATCAAGTCAGGACCATAYATCAGGTGAWTTTTCTTTACAGAGCCCATTTTTCKTTACCTCCCAAGCCTGCACCTGCTCCCAGCCCAGCCTGGTTTCCCCCTCAGGGAGGGGAAGACCCTCCCCAGCCAGAACCCACCCAACCCGCGGCTTTTGTCCCCCCGCGTGTGGGGAACCCGAGGCCGCCCTCCACCGCCGTACCCACGGTACCTGCCCGGCCTCCAGCCGCGTTCTGAAGGGATCCTCGGCCGCCTCCGCGTCCCGCGCCCTCAGCGCTGGTCCCGCCTCAGGGATGGACGGAGGCGCCCGCGGCCATTTTAGGTGAGGGCAGAGGTGGGACACGAACCTCCCTTCCCCTGCCGTGAGGGCAGCGCCGCGCCAAGATGGCGGCGCGCTGCCAGTACTCAGCATGGCRCCGGGGCCCGCGGATGCTGCTGAAGTAAGAGCGCCGATGTTTCCTTGGTTGTTTTACTTTAGCGGTGCTTGGAAAGAGGAGAAAGCTCGCGTGAGCTGTGTAGGGTGAGGCTGGGTTTGTGGGAGAGCCCCAGTGGACACAGTTGGACCGCGATGGGTGAGGCGGACGTGGCCCCTTGCATGAGGGGTTGGGGAGGGCAGCGGAGCCCTGGGGGCTCTCCCCAGGCTCGGGCAGCTCCTGCAGAGGCCAGGAAACCTCTGGGTTCTCGATGGCAGCGCTTGGGGCAGCAGTGACACAAAGAGCTGGTGCTGTGCCCCGGCTCTGGCAGAATGACAGCGCGGCTGGGCTTGCTCTGGAGATCGCTCGGTCCAGCCCCTGCTGACACCTCGAACGCGTCCAGGTGGGTTTGSAAAGGCTGCAGGGAGGTATTGCTGATTTTAGGAGCTCTCCAAACTCAGACGGTTTGGTTTAGGAAGGAGATGGTTTTTATTCTGCACAGGGTTCAAGGTGGACGTTTCCACACATCAGGTACGCCAAAGCTCTTAACTATTTATACATTTTAGCAAAGACATTAGTGTTCACTGGTTACAAGTTACATCGTTCTCTTAATAATTAGCATYCTGTCTTCTATTGATTAATGATCCACTTGTTATGCTAATAAGTCTGCATGCTTAGCCTTTCCTTCTTGTAGGTGGGTTTCTTGTGTCAGTGGTTGCAGATTCCACTTGCCAGAATTCCATTTATCCAGCTGGAGCTGATTTCAGCACAGTTGCTGAGTTGGCTTCATTTGTTTCTTCCTTATATTGGGAGYTCTTGCCAGATGGCCCCTAAATTCTGGATTCTTTGTGTCCACTGTTAGTGGGCAWCCTTTTTTCTCAGACTTTGGTAGCCCCTGCTAGGTCTGAGATTATTAAAGCATATGGAGCCCTAGACTTTAACAAGGCAATTCCACCAATAAAAAACTYGTTTTTTCTAACACCTGTACATCATTTATATTTGCAGAGCAGMAATATCAGTGATAATCTTACAGGTCTAACATTGATGTCATGAGCTGACATCAGCTGAAGGCTTGGGTTTGAAAATCTGTTATTTGGGGGAGGAAAGTTTCTAATTCACTTGAAATACAGAGTAATTTTCCTGTTGTGGACAAATAGGCTGCATTTGGAAAATCTTTCATGTTTCAGTCAAACATCATTCACATGGGAAAGCTGTTCCTGTTCGATCCATAGAGCARCTGCTTATGTCAGGCAGGATGGGTGAAGTGCAGACATCTGTAGTTTAGCTTAACTTCTTAAATTATTCTAAGGCAGTGTGTAACTTCACCTACAAAATAGATTTGGTCCTCTCTCAGTTGCACAGGAATGTCCTTCTGGATGAAACCCTCAAATTTTGGCTTTTTTCCAAACATGAATATGCTCTGGAGTGTTTGCTCAGGGCCATGACATGATAGAAGTTTATTTAGCTGTTCTCAACACTATTCTGGCAAATTGAGATTTTGACCAGTGACTTTCATAACATTCCAGAGTGAAGATAGGGATAAAATCCCAAAAACACCCCAGAGTCCACGGTAGAGACATTTAAGTGTAAGCACTGGAAAATACCAGCTGATGTGCAGTGTCTGTGTAAGGCTGTTAATGGGAAAAGGCAGTGAGGAGCTGCAAGAATGAATTGGCCTGCTTGTGAGTCACAAGGTACCAGCTGCTGGATTTGGATGAAAAATAGGAAGTAATAAGTATCACGTGTGCTCAGCCCAAACAAGCAGCTGACTGCATCTTTTGGGAAGAAATTTATGTCTAATTAGCTGTCAATCAGTTTTYATGAGCAACTGGTTTCTCTGGAAACCAAATGTTAAGCTGTTGTGATTGATAAAAGACAAAAGGTTTCTTGTGTCTAGAGCAGAGTGAAATAAGCAAGAAATTCATCTCCACTCAGCATAAACCACAAAGCATATGTTTTATTATTGTGTTACTAACTGCAGAAATATCAGCAACTCTCTACTTCTGCAGTTCTTCAAAGGTATAACCTGATATGACTTAATTTAAATATGAAGTTACAGAGAAATTTTTTCAGCCATGGGAAATACCACAGAGATATACAATCAAAATAAATATGGCAAGGGTCTTTGTAAGCTTCTGCTATCCATTAATGATTCTTACAGCATTTTTTCTAAAATCTGGGGATTTTACACCAGCTCTTGGAAGTAGGTGAGTGCTGTTATGCCTACCAATAGTAAAAGGAAGAAGGAGCATTTTGAAAGTCTGATCCTGGACTTAAAGAACAGCATGAATTCCAAACCACTGCTGCAGAAACCAAAACTATTTTCCAAAATAAACAATTCAGGAATATGTTATTGACTACTTGTAGACTTCTTCCTCAACAATGTAAAAATAGATTCTGTGGAAGTGTTTATGTTCTATTTGTGTAGTAAACACACTTGTAACTTTTAAGTCATTGACCTAAACCCAAGAACATGCAGACATAACAGAACTGGCCTTTATTTTGAATTAGTGACCTGTCTGTAATTCTGGTGCTTTTTCCTGTTTCAGACCATTTCCCTAAATATTCTTTTCTAACTCCTTGTATTTTTTTTTTTTCCACCTTAAGGTCTTAAACTTAGGAATTCAGCTATGCAATAAGCATGTGATCTGACTGACATGCCAGGAGAAATTCCCAGAGCTCTTGCTTGGAAGCAGCCACCAAATGCTTTGGCTGGGAGTGCTGTTAGAAATGAGCTCGTCCCACAGAAGGAGCTGTCTGTGCTGCCCCTGACCTCCATGAACAGTGTGTGTGCAGCCTGCAGAGCACAGATCTCATGAATACACAGGCACCAGCTGGAGCCAAGAGTTACTGCCCAGTTCTGCCAGCTGGGGAGTGCCCTGTGCTGTCACTGTGGCAGGGAGCATTCACAGCTGGCACTGCCCTGCAAAGCCTGGAACACTTTGCAGTTGTTTGCAGCACGCTGTTTTCACAGGGAAATTCTTATTTCTCCATTTCATTCAGGGTGTAAGTGCTTCAGGTGCAGGGATAAATGTTACATGGAGGCCAAATACATCAACAGTGGCCATAAAAGCAAATGATGCCTTTAAGTGCTGCCTACTGCTGGCATAGGAAAGCTTTTAGTGAGTGAAGCAGCCCTGCAAAGGTGGTAAATGTCAYCTCCCCAGATTAAGTGTCACCATCCCCAGATTAAAGCAGGATGGTGTGTTCTTGTCTCAGGTTTTTAGGCATACTGTGAGGGTTGATCAAAGATCCACTGTTCTGTGGGAAAATGGAAAGCAGAGAGTGCTCTTGGCAATAAAATAAATGAGAYATCTAATTATCTAATGATTTCACAAATGTAACCTTATACTGTGCACTGAAACAGAGATGCCTTGCACACTCTTCAGTTTGTATAMGTTTTAGCTCTTTTTGTTTGAATTTTTAAATTGCAATAAATTCAGTCCAAGTATTCCTAAAATGAGGGATGAAATAAGGATACTTAATGCATGTACCTAAGATGTCCTCAATATTCTTGCAAAATGCTTCAATTTCTATGCAGTTCTCTGTTTTTCATTTTGAATACAAGAAATAGGGGGGGAAACTCAGTCTTCTGCCCTTTGATGATGTGCAGAAGAATATTTAATCCAGTCCTGTAACAGATTACTAATTCAGTTCACCAGAGATTCCCATCCTTGGAAACATTCAAGGCCACACTGGAAGGGGCTTGGGGCAACCTGGTCTAGTGCAAGGGGGGTTTGGACCCCCTAGATGACCTTCAGAGGTCCAACCCAAACTACTCTGTGATTCTGTGAAAAAAAAAAATTGAAAATTTGATCTGTGCAGTTACAGAAATATCCAAAACTGACATGTCTTTTGAAGAATCATTATATCACTTTCAGATAATAAATGTAAGTATAATCAGAATGTGAAACAGGAAGATGTTAGCTGTGCCTTTAAGTGCAAATCTCAACACATTTCTAATTTAGAACTTTTCATCTATCCTGTACCTTATTGGTCAATGCAGCTCTAGCTGTTGTATCCTGGTGGAATAAGGTGCTTTTCTTGTATGAAAATACTCATCCACAGAACAAAAAAGATGTCAGATAATGCTGCATTCCAGCAAGTCTGAAGGAAATGTGAATTCTTAGATCACATAGGAATTTCTCAGGAGTGGTTGTGGTGCTTTTAAAAAGCTTGGGCTAATATAAAATGTGAGAGCATTTTGAATGAAGAGAGCAGMGGCACAGAAAATGATTACCAAAGCTATTCCAATTTTTACCTCAAGCCAGGATTAGTGATATTTTTCCTGGGTATATGTAAAGCAGCATCAGTTTACTTTTTTTAARTGGCAAGTATGAAAATGTTTCTGTTTGCTTTCATCATGGTTAAGCTAAGGAATTCTTGATTTCTCTGCAAATTAAAAAATAATTTTTAAAAAGCACTACATTCTTCTCTGGGGATATCTTTAGTGTTCTTAACATGGAACAAGTGTTTAAAGGTGTGGTTTTGGGTAACAAACCTCTCTGACAGTGCCTGTTTCCAGCCCTTGTGCTCAAAAACCATCTGTGCCTTAAAGCTTTAGAGGTCACTGTAACAGGAGGGGATTTACCCAGTGCTATAGAAAAGTTGCAGTTAAGGCAGGAAATTGCATGTTTTTCGGAAGTTGTGTGGTTTAATTTATAAAACGTCATTTTACACTTGAAAAACTTCCCTGTGTAGGCGTTTGCTTGTACGTGTGTGTTCTTATGGCTGGGGGTTAAAAAAGGAGCAAAATGTTGATTGAACCTTTCTGCCTAAATCCTACAACCTGAGGTTCAGAAAGAGAAGAAATMGTAAGAAATCTTGATTAATAGTCCAATGCCTTTGATACAGTGGAAGGCTGATGTCTGTTCAATAACCCTGTTCATGAGGATTTGTGATTCCTGCCTGGGAACAGCATTGCTGCTTCTCGTGTTTTGTTACAGGAATGGGAAATCGCAGCATGTCGGTTAAATAAAATGGTGATGATGCTGCATTTAGTAACTCACAGGGTGTTATTTCACAAAAATCGAAGGGAAAAAACCCTTTGTACGRTACAACAGAGGAGCGCGTTGTAAAAATACGCAGGGACGCTCCAGAGAAGCGGCGAAACCTCGGGCGCAGAGCCGGGCGCGGAGGGCAGGCCTGGCGGGTCAGTGCGGCCCGGGGGTCCCGGTCGGGATGGGGAATGGGGACCGGGATCGGGATGGACCGGGATGGGGATGGGGGCCGGGACGGGGGCGTCCCTCCGCGTACGTGCGGCGGCGCAGGTCCGCAATGAGCCCGGCGGGCGCGGCCGGGGGAGGCGGCGGAGGAGGCGGTGCCGCCCCGCCCGCTCTGCGGCCACAGGCACAGCCCCGGCGGCAGGTACGGCACCGGCGCTGCCCSCGGACAGGCTGCGCTGGAGCTCTCGGGGGGATTTCGGTGGTCGGGGTTTTCATCCCGGTGGAGCTGATGAGCTGCGGCTCGTGCCCGCCCGTTCTCCCGTTACCTCGGGGCGGGGGGCTCTGAAGAGCCGGGGGTGCAGCGGCGGGGGTTCCGCTCTCTGTGCGGGGCTGCGGGGGCACCTTCCCCGCGGGGCTCGCCCAGCGCCGCCCGCCCCCAGTCTCCTCCGAGGCCGCTCGGTGCCGCCCGCAGCGCCGGGGGCCGGCGGCGTTTGCGGGGTAATTCCGGGCCAGGGGATTGCGGGACACGTGAGCGCGGCGGGGCCGCCCCGGGACCGCCCGGCGGGGCGGGCGCGGTAACAAAGGGCGGCGGGGACGGAGGGAGCGCATCGGGGGCCGGGCCGGCGCTGCTCGTGCGGCTCTCACCTCCCGCCCCGCTCTCTCCTGTCCCGCAGCCCCGGCCGCAGCACCGCGCGGCAGCCGCGCCGCAGATGAAGTGCGAGAACTGCAGCAAGAAGGTGAGTGCCCGGCCGGGTCCTGCCGCCCCTCGGTGCGGGGCACACGCCGCGGCCGTGGGGGGATGCTGCCCGCGGGCACGGCCTCGTCYGGCAGCCCCGGAGCCCCGGCGGGGCGAGCCGCGCTGGCCGCCGGCCCCAAGGTCACCGAGCTCCGCGTCCTCCCCGTGACAGCTCCCGGGGCAGCCCCGAGCGCGGTGTCGCCGGCGTGTGGCCGTGCCCTGCTGTGCCTGCCCGGGGCTGCCCCTCGGGTTAASAGACCGCCCAGAACTCCCGAACCGAGGAAGCGGGGGAATTCCGGGGAAATTATTTCCATCGTAGCAATTGCACTTTGAACATAGGCTCTTGCATGGGTTCCACAACGCTGTAAATAGCTCTGTCCGTGGTTGATGGCATGAACGGTTCTGCAAAAGCGTTCTTACGGAATGGCACATTTTATGTTTTGTTTCAGGAATGCAGTAAAAAACAGAAAAATGACGATACGCAAAGTACATCTGTTGATGCATTGAGTTCAAATGATGGCTCTGAAGAGGTAATGTTCCTTCTAAGACCTGTGTTAGACTATATTCTTTTGCTTTGTGCACCCCAAAGGAGGTTATAAGGAGACAACTTTCAACTATTAAGTATAACAATAAACAACAAGCAGTTGAAAACAATTATGAGCTCTTGTAGACGTCCCTTAATATGTGAATCAAAAATCCTGTAAAAAGGTGCAATAAAAGCCCTTACAATGCAAACACAAAACAGAAATTCTAAGTTCTGAAAATTTAGAGTGCCAAAACTCTTCTATCAAGCCTTCAGAGCAGAGACAGAACTTATAAGAAGAGTTTTGATAGTACAAGTGGACAAAATATCAACTTAATTCTTTATATCCAAGTATTCCTTTTTCTCAGGTGAGCTGCAGATCGTGTGAAACTCTTGATCTCACAGAACATGTTCAGTGCAATTGTAGGACTGTGTTCTCTTTGTTTTGTCTCGTGCTACAAAGCCTAAGCCACCTTGCTGTTAGAGGGTATCTGGTTAAAGAGCTTTARTAGTTCAAGGGAAAGTTTTCTCAGTTGCTTGGTGAGTTGATGGGGGCTGTCAGCTCTGAAGCACAGTGCAAATTAAGTTACTAGCATATGGGCTAGGGGCTAAATTTAGATTTTTGTTTACACTTAAACATTTTGCAGTTTCACAGTAATAGGAGGAGCAGAGCTATGATTGGGATGGAACATATTGTTTTGTTTACCTGTAAATAATCTTGGATATTATGCAAGTGTTGTGGATTGTCCTGCTTTAAACCAAACAGGGATACTGTGTTTGCTTTTCATCTGGCTCGTTGCAGAGATGTTGAAAATCATTTCTTCATTATTAAACACTTGTTTACTTCTTTTTTTGCCCCCAGAAAAATGAGTTTGATACATTGGCTAATGCTAAAATACTCCTTAGCGACTGCCTAGCTTGTGACAGTTGCATGACATTGGAAGAAGGAGCCAGAGTTTTCCAACAGAATCAGAAGGAGTTCTTTCGTGTTCTCAACCTTAATAAGGTAAAGTGACCCAAACMATACCCCACTGTTTGCTCTGAGGAGGAGGCAGTTACAGAATGACTAAGGAGCTTGGTTTCCCAAGGCAGATAATGTGAAGATTTGTCAGGATATGCTTTTTCCAAAGAGGAAGTCAGGCAACACAAACGTTAAAAGTACTTAAAGTAATTTTGTACTGGAGTTGCAAGGTCACAGCACTTGATGTAAACACCAGGGGAAAGTTACTGCACCTGCAGAAGGAAAATTTATTGGCAATGTGATGATTTCATTGCTGCACTAACAAATTATTCTGCAGTTCAGTGTTTATAGATATTCATACMGTCATTGCTAGGACTGTTCTGGGGGGTTTTGGTGCTGATATACCCACATTATACAAACCTAAAAAGACATGTTCTTGAAATTAGAATTCTTTTTAGTATATTCAACCTGACTATATTTTGTCCATATTCTTAGGAAACCTTGTAAGTGTTCCATTGCTGTTTTATTTTCTGCTGAGTTCTGTTTTTTATAGAAGTTAGTTGATGTGTGTAGTGCTTGCATCTTTAGAACCTGAGATTAAATTATTTTAGTTCTGCTCCAGACTTCTGTGCAGAAGCTACTAGAATTGAAACTTCTTGATCTGTACATGTGTGTCATAAATATGGATTAATTACATAGTACTTACATTTTCTTAGAAGGAGTTTAACTGTCCATACAGAATGGTGTTGTCATATACGAGAAAATTAGAAGAGAATGGGGGAAAATAATCTTTGGGTCACAAGGGTCCTGTTAGGAGAGCCTGAATCCTGCAGCAGCAAGGCAGTCAGGTGCCTTCATCACAGCTCCAGGGGTCCAGACACAAGCAAGGGGCAGTCATGAGTCAGGAGCTCTCCTTGAAGAGCTGTTGTCCAGCCTTTGGATCAGTGCAGACTGTGGGCTCTGACCTTTGCAGGGTGACACTTGTCTGTGGCACAGTCCTGCTTTGTCTTCCAGGGCTTGCACTGCTGTGGAAAATGTCCCAGCTAAAACACAAGATGAATCTTCAGCTAAATGCCACAGTTCCACCCCACACACTGGGTACTTTCATGGGATTCCTCAGTGCTACAAATGCTGATTTGCTGAGAGTCCCATCTTGCCACTTTCCCTCCACAACTGCAGTGTAAACACAGGAGCCCTAACAAAAACTCAGATGTGCCATTTGCTGGGTTGTATTTATATCTTTGAATGCCCCTGCTTCTGTAAACATTCTTTGTAAATCTTTAAGCATACAGCTCTTTTCTTACTTGCTAGAATATTTCATCCTGCTAGAACATCAGAGGTGCTGAATGTCCTTCAACTTTCCTTAGGCCACCTGGAATCCAACCATAGAATTGTCCTAGGAGGGATGGATTTCCCCTGAGTTCTATAAAAGAAACATGTACAGATGATTGCAGATGAACACTGTCAGGATCACAGGAACATCCTGTTCTGCTGCAACTTGAGGCTTGTTTCACAGGGTTTTTAATGATACGGCCCACTGAAGCATGAGACTCTAAGGAATAACTCCAGGAAGGGAAAGCAAGGAGCCTTACCCTGTTTTCCTGTTTTAATGACTTATTTTTTTCTCTCTGTTTCACTTACCAGAAATGTGATACCTCAAAACACAAAGTGTTGGCAGTGTCTCTATGCCCTCAGTCATTGCCTTATTTTGCTGCTAAATTCAATCTCTCTGTGAATGAAGCAGCCAAGAGACTCTGTGGTTTCCTCAAAAGTCTTGGTAAGTTTCCATTTGTTATGGTGGTGAAGCAGAAAGGGAGTGATCATTTTGGTTGGTTTTGCTTTCTCAGCAGCCTTCCAGAACCTGAAGGGGCTGCAGGAGAGCTGGAGAGGGTTTTTGACAAGGGCATGGAGTGAAACAGGGCAGGGTTAGATTAGATAATAGAAGTGAGGGTGGGCAGGCTCTGGCCCAGGTTCCCAGAGCAGCTGTGGCTGCCCTTGGATCCCTGGAAATGTCCAAGGCCAGGCTGGACAGGACAGGGCTTGGAGCAACCTGGGACAGTGGGAAGTGTCCCTGCTATGGCAGGGGGTGGAACTGGTTGGGTTTTAGGGCTCCTCCCAAGCAAAACCCATGGTGGGATTCCATTCCATGATGTTTTGTTAAACAGTCCTGAAGTGCCCTTGCACAACCTCGTTCAGAGTTTGAACTCCAGGCTCTGTGACATTCCAGCCAGGCACCAGTGCCACCTACAGCAGTGGGAGAGACAGACTGGGGACATTCCCTGCTCACAGGAAAGGTCACAGAACAGAGGGACATTGTAGAGCTGCCTCCAAAACCTTGGCTACCAAGTAATCAGGGAGGGCTTAGTCACAAGCTTCCCATTATTGTAAAAGTTGAGGGAGAAGGTAATTCTTAYTCTAAGTTCCTTTCAGTCCTTTTGACACATTGTATCTCTAGGAGATTCTCAGTTCTGGTTTTTTCTTGTCATTTGAAATTACAAGAACTGTTGTATTTGCCTGTTTTATGTTAAAGCTGTATTTCCTTTGGTCATTATATACAAAGTTTTAAATAAAAAGCAATAGTCACTTTCCTTGTAAGTTTGAGATTTTTAAAATTTACTTGAAGAAGGAAAAAGGACAGTAATAAACCTGCAAACTGTTTCCTTCCTTCTGTATCTATATATACTAATTTTTCATGTTTTTTTCTGATGCATCTCTGTACCCAGTGTATATTCTTCATCTCAAAGCATTCCTGAGTTCTGGTGGGCCCCAGTTTTCCTAGAATGCMTTCATTATCTACCCTGACTTCTGTGGGGATGTGCTCAGTGTTACGTAGGCTCACAGGGAGTGTGCTGCCAAATGAGCAGCCAGAAGGTCTCTGCTGTGATGGTGATATGCTCCTGCAGCTCTGCAAACAGCTGGAGCAATGGCAGATATGCCTCTTAGCTGGATATGATTTTTTTTGTGACTTCAGCATGTCTTGAAAAGAACATTTCTTTGCAAGAGTCACTGCAGGAGTCGTGACATCCYGTTGAGTTAAAAATGACAGATGCAAAGTGCTCAGAAGGAAGCAGAGAATGGTTGCAGTGCTGCTGGCAGCAGTAGCCTCTTGGTGGTCCTTTTAAACTCAGGGTGTAGAAGGTGTTTTTGCAGTGTATGGCTTTCATTTATGACTCTGTGAAAATGTGCAGTGGGGAAGGAATACACCTGTTGATCCTTGAAGATTTTTCATAGGCCTGGAACTTGGAAAGGTGTTTGAGGTGGAAAACATTATAGTGATGTTTCTGCTTGCTTCCCTAGGGGTGCATTATGTGTTTGACACCACCATAGCTGCAGATTTCAGTATCCTGGAGAGCCAGAGGGAGTTTGTGCAGCGGTACCAGCGGAGGAACCAGGAGGAACATGCCTTACCAATGTTTGCCTCTGCTTGCCCTGGTGAGAACTGATTTATCCACCCTTCCCTCCCTTCAGACTGGAACCACCAAAGAGCTGAGGAAAGGGTGGCTTCCTTTGGGAGCCTTACATAACTTAGAGCATTTTTGATTTGCTTTTGAGGGACACCAAGCACGGGAGCCTTACATAACTTAGAGCATTTTTGATTTGCTTTTGAGGGACACCAAGCACACACTGTTTATTCCCAGTGTCACTGGTCATCCTGAGTGCATTTCAGTGCTTGGAATTGAGAATTAGAACTGGMATGGAGAAGTTTAATGGGTGCTTCTTGTGTGTTCAGACCACAAAGCTTAACTGGGTGTTTCCTCATTGAAAAGAATCTTAAAGGAACTTTGATAGAATTAAACCACAAGCTCTGTTACCTTAAGCAAAGTTTAGAACTTGCCACTTAAGCCTAGGGGAAAGTAGCAAGTGACATTGCTTGTGATGGCTGTGAGATGGATATGTCTGACACTTGGAAAATAATTCTCACATGAAATGTCACAGACTTGACTCACTGGATGTCTCACTTCTGAGAACCTTGCAYCTCAGAATGTGTTCTGTATGAGCAGAACCTGCACTTGGACCAGCTGCAAAGATGCAGAGCATGCAGTCACTGCTTACCTTTTGCATTGTTAGCACAGCAGCATTTCAATTCAAGTAAAAAGTCACATTCCTAAAAGAGAAATATCAAAAAGGAGATAAAGTAACTCCTTTGCCTAACACCTTCATCAGCTCCACCCTGAAGTTCATAGTGTTGCTTTTCAAAAGGCTGAGAAAAATACCAAAATACTTCTTGCTAGCTTTGAAATAGTTCAAGTGGATTGCATTTATTAAAGAAATGTTTGAGTGATCAGGAGTTGCAGTCAGTGATCCCCAGAATCTGCTGTTGTCATTGATTTGGAGTTTAAATACTGCTGTTTGAATTATACTTGTATTTTTGTTTGTTCTTTGTATTTTGTAGTGGAAATATCTGGGTTATGCTTTGACTACCACATTTATGTATTAAAAATATGTCTCTTTTTTTTCTGTTACTGATATCTTAGTGTAACCTCTTATCTTCAGGAGCAGACATATCATATATTGCTTTTTTCATGTAAAACCTGTGCAGCTGAAATACCCTCATTACTGAATTTTGTTGTCTTGTATGTGCTTTAGATAAAATTCAAAACCTGAGGATTTCTTTTAGAATTTCTGAGATAATTTTCATTTGTTTCATCTGGAAACAGAGCTCAGATTATCTGCTGCTCTCAGTGGAAATACTTTAAAATAGTTAATGGAGCACTTTCCTTGTCCTTGTGTGGTGTGCACAAAACAGTTTTTGGTGTCAGCTCTGTGCTGTGATAGAGATGATAATAACTTTGGGTGCTTTCCATTTCTGTGAAACTAACCCAGAATATCACTGTCAGTCCGTTTTGAAAACATGGTATGTTTCTTTGTCAGCACTTAGAGAAAGCAAAAATCCTGATTAGTCATCTTCCAAGTGAGGTTGTTCACTGTTTCCTGTCCTTATTTGTCTGTGTGCATTTTCTGTTCATTTTTCTCCTTCCTCTTTCTGGCCCCAGATTACATAAAGTTGTCCCAGAGCTGTTGTTTACTGGGTGTATTCAGCACAAAATGGTTTTTATATAGCTCTGTAGATGCAAGGTCAATGTGAACTCAAGTATAAAAAATGCTTTRCTCTTTTTTTTATCTTGGTGTGTGACTTTGCACAGAGCTATCACCCTCTGCAGCAGGCAGGGGTGTGACATTACCGTGAGCAAAGAGCAGAGCCTGCACAGTCCACAACCTGAGAAAAGCTGATTTCTTGTCCCTGTCTTAATTGTTCACCTCCTGCTGCTCTCTGGGGAGAAAATGAGCTCATTTTTGGGTTTTCCTGTTAARGAACAGCAGTGTTACTACTGATAGTATTTGTAATATCTCAAAAGAATCAATTCCCTTCCTTAATGTACTAAGCTGGTGAGGAGCATGAAGCATTTGCTCTGGAAAATCTGGAGTTTTTAAGGCACTGCCAACCTGTGTCCTCCCCAAAAARCCAGTGGGGCAGACTTGCAGAAGCAGCAGGAAGATCATAAAGTATTGAGGATTCTGATGCTTTTGTCCCAGTCAGTGAATTTCCCTTTSCAGGAATGGGATTTTACAGCAGCAAAAGTTTGCTTAGTCTTTGCATTTCCTACAGATTCATACATGCATCTTCATGATCTCACAAGAAACCACCAAAAATAACATGTTCTGAGCTACAGCTGCAGGAATTTAAGTGGTAAATTGTAAAGCTTTCTTGCTCTTTGATGGCAACACAAGCCAGCAAATGGCCAAGAATCCCAATGAATTTATGAAGGGTGTAGGTCTGGGTGAGTGCTGGTGTTCCTGACATAACAATGGGGTGTTAGGTTTTCTCTCACTGTGGTGAGGGGGCACAAACAGCAGTGTGTGATAAATGCTCACTCACCCAGGCTGCTGTACAATTAACCARTGACTAATGACACTAATGATCTGTGGGAGCTGCAGCTGTGAGACACTTGTTCCATCCACTGCAAGGACAGAAACAATTCAAGGAATTGCTTCAGACAATACCTGACAGAAATCTCCTGGGATTCAGTCAAATTTCCTTATAGGTCATGACTACCATATCAAAAATATTCCAATTATAAGAACCAGCCTCATAGCAGGGGTGATTAATAGTGAGTACAAGTACTTTAAAACAACATCCTTGTTTTGTTTGAAGCAGTTTTTCTTCTGTTTGGACAGAGACTAAAGCCATTTAAGCAATAGGATGCAGAATATGCTAATAGAGATTTTTATCAAGCACCAATAAATTCAGCTTTTTTGTAGGTAATGTCTGTGACTTAAAGTCAAAGTTGAAGGTGGACATTAAGCAAACTTCAGTTCAGTCTTGCAATTCAGTACAGTCCTAATAGATAAATCCATGGTTCTGAGCTTTTCCTACAACAGAAATGAATGCTTGTTGAAGATGATGTGTGCCTTTGAGGTTTTTATGGAAACCAGCTGGAAGTCTGTGCAGAACAAAAATTGGGAATATTTAAASAGCTGGAGGATCCTTGGGTTTTCCTAATACTTGGTACCTTCTCATTTTCATCAGTAAAATCTTATTACACTGGGAAAACGATTTCTCTGCTACAGAGAGACAAATAATCTGAGCAGTGCTTTGCATCCCAGTTTTGTGCTGCTGTTGGCATTTGTGGTATTGTTCTGACTTAAACGGTCCCAGGTGCTTTTACATAAGTGGTAATTTCAAGCTTAAAAGTTAACCTCCAGGTTTTCCCCTTCCTGGGCAGCATGTACTGCACAGTAGTTTCTCTTTTATGTAATCACTGATTTGCATGAAGACAAAATGTGTTTGTTTTGGTTTTGTTTTTTTACCATTTCTTAGCACCAAAAGCAACACACCTGCCTTGAAGGCTGAGCCTAACTCTGCTGCACAATGTGGGTGTCATGTAGATGAAAAAAGCTCCAAACCCTTGCTGTGAAGGATTTGGGGCTTTTCAGTGAGAGCTCCAGAGCCCGAGAAAAAATTGCACACCCTAAATACCTTGATTTGTTCATTATTGGGGGAATAATACAGCAGCTCTGGMTGTTGGGGTGCTGTGGGTATCCACAGCTTGCCCCAGCTGGAGTGCTGAAGGGGTCTGGTGAGAGAGGGGGTTCCTGAGAAACTGAGGACAGAGTGTGGCATACAGAGAGATTCCAGGTGGCTCCTCTGAGTGTGGGGTGTTTCTGAAGCTGTGGCTACTCTAACAGTAGTAAAAAAAGCCATTTTTTCCTTGGCTTAATCCATGTGCCTCTTGTAGTAATGCTTTCATGTGACTCTTCTSTTCTAGGGGAGCAGGCTGGGTGCAGGGATATTAAATCTCAGGAATACCAGGTTACAGTTAAGCCAAACAGTGCATTTGTTGTAGAATGTGGTGATCCAAGGGCTGAGGTCTAGAGGGTCAAATTTCTGTTAGCTGGGGTCTTGTTCTTTCTGCTTTGTTACATCTGTGCACGAGGAAGGGGCAGCAGGTCATGAAGTTCACAGTGGACCTTGGTCTAGAATTCCTGGCACAGTGAATTATTGACTAAAGCATAATTAACAGAGCCCTGAGGTTTCCTGGGGCTCCCAGCCTCCACAGACACGTCCTCCTGGTGTGGAGGTGTCACCATTTTCAGGATGTGTTGTGTGACTGCTGCACTTGCTGTGCTCSTGGCTCACTCCTTGTGCCTGGGATTGTTTTGTGGTTCCAGGCTGGATCCGTTATGCTGAAAGGGTGCTCACCAACCTGGTGACCTCTCACATCTGCACTGCAAAGTCCCCACAGCAGATCATGGGCTCCCTAGTGAAGGGCTACTTTGCCAGGCAGCAGGTGAGTCATTCTGATTTATTTTTACCATTATATTCTTCTAAATAGAGCAGATGGGCTTTAATACTGAGATACAGATCTTAGTGTATTATATTTGTCCTTTACTTGAAGAAGAAATGGTGCTGTGTGCTGTACAAGTGCCCATGATGAGAAGAATGGACAAAGCACCACATTTCCCCATGCATTTCCTCATCCAATCACTGTGAGCTGGCAGCAGTCCTTGCACCCCAGTGCAACATGGATTTAAATATTTATGGGTAAAGTTAAATCCATAGCAGTTAAAGGGTTTTTTTCTGAAGTGCTGCCTGTGTGGTTCTACAGCACAGCCAGAACAGGAGTGGAGGAGAATCATGTGGAAATTGCCCTGTTACCTGAGCTCAATAAAAGCATTGCATCCTTTTTGTCTCCTCAGTTTTGTATRTTGAAAAAATTGCTGTTCCTTACATCCCATACCTAAAAGGAGGCACAGGCACATTCTGTAGGGAAGGGTCTGCACATGGGTGACAAATTGTGAAGGGCTTGCTCTGGGTGAAAGTGAGTGGGTGACAGCCAGAAACCAGAACTCTGAACTCCTGACTTGTATTCACTTTCTAAGGCAATCAAAAAGCTGCAGAAAATGTGGTCTGAGGGAATTTCCTCCAGCCAGGACACTGACTTTGGAAGTTTGTTGTTGATGMTTTGTGACCTCTGGCAAATCATTATCTGTGTGAACGTTATTTTAATTTAATGTAGGGACTTATTCCTGGTATTGCCTGCATGAGGTTTATGTCRCTCTTTTTGTCCCTGTCATCCTTCAAGCTGTCTTTTGCTCTTCATGGAGTTCACATGTGTTCCCTTCTGTATTCCACAGAACTTGTCTCCTGATAAAATTTTCCATGTAGTTGTGGCACCTTGTTATGACAAAAAGCTGGAAGCCTTGAGGGAAGATTTCTACACTGCCTTGTATAATTCAGCAGAAGTTGATTGTGTCCTGACATCAGGTTAACTTTTTTAAACTTATCATCTATAAATATATAAGTGAATCACCATTTTTAGAATAGCCTTTTTTGCCAGAATTTGCTTTTTTCAAGTCTGCTTTAGTCATARGGTTGGCTTTTTTCTCCTTTAAAAATGAGTACATATTTTTGTGCTCCTGGTAGTACAGGTACTGCACAGGGAAGGCAGAGTGACACATCCTTTCCTTCCAAGTTGCTGTTCATCTAAAAAAATCAGGTATTTTGACAGCCTGTTAAAGAAGGTAAAATTTATTCAAATCCATATTTAAAACAATTGTCTGGCTTGTCTATGGTCAYTATTTTATTAGGAATTATTCCTAATTCATGGCACCAGTTGCCTTTTGGTGAGGATCCTGTCTTTAGCCTTAGTGTCCAAACATCCTGCAGTGCAGTTTGGGTATTTCCAGACTTGGCCTAACAGSAAGGCTGAGGATCTAAGCAGAGTTTGGGCAAGCTGAGGGCCCCTTTTCTTTGGGACAGGAATTGTCAGGCTTCTCAGTCACTGGAGGGAGGTGACTGCAGGAGGAGCTGGAGGATGTGACACAAAGCACTTGCAGTGTTGGGATGTTGGTCTCTGAAAGAGGCACAGTGGGTGTTGTGGTTTGTGTTGAAAGTAAAATGTGATATGTTTTCCTACAGGTGAAATTGTCCAGATAATGGAACAGAAGAATGTGTCAATGAAAGATGTGACTGAAGTAGCTGTAGACAGTTTGTAAGTAGTTTTGTTGTGGAYTGCTTCCTTGTTTGGATGATAAATGACAAGCTGGAGCATATTCAGCATTGTTGGATAAAGCTCTTTTTGGACTTAGAGATGGGGCAACTGAGAGGTGTTWYAAAAACTTTTATTCTATTTTCAGTGTCATTTGAAGGGTGAGACAAAACAGATGTTACAATTCATGCTRTCACAATCAGAAGCCAACTRTTTCTTAATTATAATACAATATAAGCATTTCTTGGTTGATCAGTTTTAGCTACACTATGTTGTAAATGTCTTAAAGTCAATCATCTAAAATTAMTCCTTGTGGGTCTTACTACAATGCATTTTTATAGTTTTATTTCTCTAAAGTATCTAGTCTTATTTGTAAGGTCATCTTTTGAACTTGTTTTAATTCAATTTCTCTCTTAACAATGTCTGTTATATTCTATGGCATTTTTAAGTCAGTATTTCRTATTTTGAGGTTTGCATACAGATGTACACTATGTGAGTTTTCTGTCAAAGAAATTAGAAGAAAATAGAAAATTTTTAATAGAAAATTCCTTTGAGAATTTTCTATAAACCCATTTCCCACACAACATAAATGTAGAACTGCTCAGAAGAACGTTTTTTCTTTTGAGAGAAAAAAACCTGCATCAAAGCCTGAGTATACCACAGCTTCACCCTTATATAGTGGCCAAACCCACAAAAATATTCTCTTAGATGTTCTTGCTATACATAAAAGTAATATGAAACAGGTAATGTAAATTTGCATGTACTGTCTAAATACAAAGCAGATAATTTGAGATAATGACCCTTATACAGTAACTCCTCTRAAATTTATGACTTGAAGATTTGTGTAGGTCCTGATTGATATTTAAGAATTATTATTTATTTATTGATAAATCTTTATTATTTGCAGTACTAGTAGATGTGACTGCATGAAGTTCAAGCCTTGCTAGTCAGTGTGGCTGGCTGGGGGTGATGGCCCTGTTCAGAGCTCTCCTTGGGCAGAGCCCCAGGCCTGATCTGCCCTGTGCCCGCAGTGCTGGGCTGCCCATCTGCTCTGGGCTCCCCTCTCTTTCACAGCAGCATCCTGGCAGTAAATTTCCACTCCCCAATATGTTCATGTGGATTGCCAGGAGCAGCACCCTTTCAGGAAATGGTAATGAATTGGTTTTCATACTGAGGACAGCAGTCAGTTTTTCAAGATTAGATCAAACTGAACTGTGTTTAAATGAGAAGCACACAAAGCACTGGAGAGGTTTTGTTTCCATCCCTTATGCTTGGCTCAGGGCCTGTGTGGTGTTTAATTCTCAGACTTGGTTCCAGAGGCTGCTGTCTCTCCCTGATCTGTGTTCAGCTGTGACAGATGTTCCTTGGTACCTTTCCAAAGGAGCAATGAACGTGCTGTCTTGCACAAAACAGAAAGCTCTGGAAGTTTTGAAAAATCCTTCTCAGCTCCAGCTAGAATCCTGCTTGGACCTAGAGGGGAGAAATTGGAGTGGATCAGAGCTGTGTTTGTAGTGCAGCTCCTCTGATTGCTTCTACCTGAGATTGTCACACAGAATGAGAATGAATGAAGTTTTTGCAGGAATAATCACAGAGACATTCATGTAATTCTGTATCAGAATCACACAGAGAGAGGCTTTTAATTCTGTATCAGCCTGTCCAGTGAAAGGCCAAGCTGTTCATWAATGCTGGTTCATTAGCTCAATTTACAGAATTATAGCTGGAAGGGGCCCACAAGGATCACCCAGTGCAGCCCCTGGCCCTGCCCAGCCACCCCAACAACCCCACCCTGGGCATCCCTGGCAGCCTCAGGGCTGTGCCCATTCCTGGGGAGCCTGGGCAGTGCCCAGCACCCTCTGGGGAAGAACCTTTCCCTAAAATCCAGCCCAACCTCCCCTGGCACAGCCCCAGCCACTCCAYGGGTTCTGTCACAGAGCAGAGTTTGGAGCTGCCCCTCAGGAGCAGCTGCAGATCCTGGTGAGGTCTGGCTCAGTCTCCTCCAGGCTGAGCAACCCAAGTGCCCTCAATTTGTGTTGGAAAATAATGTTAATTTTTAAAAGGACCAATCTGAAAATACTGGTTCAGCTGTGAGACCTAATGATGTACAATTTTGCTCTTCTGGGGTCTTAAAAGTAAATCTTGCAGAGAAATTGAAACAGCTTGGAGTGATGCTCTTAAAACAAGCGCCAGCACAGCAGCAAGTTGTGATAAAGTGCTGGGTATGAAAGCAGTTGTGTGATTTGGGGCTCTTCAGAGCTGCTTTTAAATGGGGAGAGGTGAACTTCAGGAGATGCCCCTGGGAGATGAGCTCCCATTTTCTCTCCTGAACCACTTATTTTCAGTGTACACTGTTCTAACCTGGTTTCAGCTCTGCTAATTTGGTGTGATTTTATTGGCACACTGTTACAGACTGTGACAAACAGTTCCTAAAGCAGAACTGTCAGCAAAGACTTGTGACTTCTGAAGGAGTTTTGTATTCTCACAAATTATTCTCTCAAAAAATGACCATTTATTTAAATAATCTTATTTAAATCATTTTTTCCCAAAAGTAAAAGGTTGTTAATAAAATCTTCAGATGGTGATGAAGGTGCAYTCTTATAAATGACTGTTGCTTGATAATTGTCAATATGGAAAGCCCTGCATCTTTTTTTAATTGATTTTTTTCATCATCTCACTGCTGCCCTGAATAATTTACATTTTTTAAGCTGTAATAAATGAAAATGGAATGTGTTCTCAGTGCTACAAAACACTTTTTGGTGGGGGAGGCAGAGAAGAGTAGAAACACTCTATTGAAGTGAAAGAATGAAATTTTTGGAGTTGATCTTCCATTTTGTTGTTCCCTAAGGTTTGATGGCTTAAAGGAGGGAGATGTAGTAAGGCATGATGGCAAGAGATCTGATGGTTACCTGGAGCACATCTTTAAACATGCAGCAAAGGAGCTTTTTGGTGTGGATGTCAAGGAGATAACCTACAAAGCACTAAAGTAAGTTAAAGTTTGATATCCTTGTTATGTAGAAAGGGTGAGCTAGAACAGAAGARGGAATTTCCAGTTGGAAGGGACCCACAGTCACTTGCTCCAACTGCCTGAGCACTTTGACCAAAAGTTAAAGCATTTTCTTGAGGGTTTTGTCCAAATGCCCCTCGGGCACTGAGAGCCTTGGGGCACTGGCAGGGAGCTGGTTCCTGCAGCCCAGGAGCTTCCCCTGCTTTGGGTGGTGCTGCAGTGACAGCTTTTTCTGGTAGGCAGTTACAGGCTTTAAACCTGCTCTAAACCTGCAGGTCTCCCACTGTAAAGCAGCTCCTGCTGGTACTCATTTTATTAAAAGCTTACCTGCACTTAAAAATAAAGTATAATTCTATTACAGAGATTCCACCCCAATTTCTGCTTAACTCAGTTTAGAAAGTTAGAGTTCACCTTGATCTCACTGTTACACTTGTCCTGCTCCTTTTGGAGCATCTGAATACAAACTGGCACAGTTGGGTTGTTCCTCTGGGAATGCAGGGGGTTAAAATGTTCTCTCTGTGTCTTGACAGGAACAAGGACTTTCAAGAAGTTACCCTTGAAAAGGATGGGGAGACAGTGCTGCGTTTTGCAGCAGCTTATGGCTTCAGAAATATCCAAAACATGGTCCTGAAGTTGAAAAAAGGAAAGTTTTTCTACCATTTTGTAGAAGTCCTTGCCTGCCCAGGAGGTAAAAATAATTGTGGATCCACAGTTGTTCTGCATGTGTATCTTGAATCTCAAAGGAAAGCTGCCTTRCAGGCAGGAACTTCATTTCATTCCCTCTTAATTCTCTTCTTAATAATCTAAAATCTCACTGTTTACTGAAGGGCCCAGAACAGCAGTTAGASGTGCAGGGTTGGCTCAGAAGATGATTGAGTTTTCTAAAATTAGTCATGATGATATTTGTTCTCTTCTGACCTATAAATAAGTGCCAGCACTGCACTGCCAAACCTCAGAGGATGCTCTGAAATGGTGGTTGTCAAGGGCAAGAAAAGACAAGGAACATAATTAGGATCATAAAACCATGGAGAATGCAGAGAAAGATTTGTGATATGGAAACCTCATTTCCATTAAGATGAAGTTGATATTGGAGTCACTTTAGGTAAATACAAATTSTAACAGCATGGGATGAAGCTTAAAAAAAAACTTCCTTTAGAGAAGTGTGAAAAAAGTTAACAGAGACTTTCTTTTTATATCAAATCTCCATCACCTTCCATCTTTTTAATTTMTTTCTTTTCCCTAAGGGTGCCTCAATGGAAAGGGCCAGGCCCAGACTGAGGATGGCAAACCAGACAGAGCCCTGCTTGCCCAGATGGAGGAGGTGTACACAGCCATTCCTGTCAGGCTGCCAGAAAGCAACCTGCAYGTGCAGAGGATGTACCAGGACTGGCTGGAGGGCATGGGCTCCAAGAAGGTCCAGGACACTCTGCACACCTCCTACAGTGCAGTAACTCAGAGCACGAGCAGCCTGGACATCAAATGGTAACGACTGCAGAGCAGTGCTGGGCTGCAGGGCAGCCCTGGAACCCTCTGGCTCACTCAGGCTCTGCCCAGCTGGGGCTGCTGGGAAGAACCACACAAGCTCCAAAAGCCCTGGCTCCTGCCACTGTCATTTCATTTTACTGTTTGTCATTTCCTGCATACAGTGGATTTCTTCATTCTAATCTTGCAAGATACATTAGTCCTTTGTGCCAGGGACAGGGAGTGGAATTCCTGATCAAGTTACTCCCTGAAGGGAAGGTTCACTGCACAAAATGGGCTCCTCCAAGAGGGTGAGATGATTTTACTTCTAGGTCTGCAGTCCTRTCAACACAGGAATTTCAGCATTGATGCAGTTGGGATTTACTTACCTTGGTAAGGAAAAGCCCTTTTAAAGGACAAGTGAGTAWGTGGAGAGATGTAATGAATTTCTATGAGCCTTGTATCCATAATTCAGCAAAAAATACTCAGTTCCAAACTAGCCACCATTTCTTACTGATGTAGTGTGACAGAATGCTTCACATAAACTGAATCTGGGAAGCTAATGCTGAATGGTTCATTTAAAATAGGTCCAGATAGGTTGGTTGGTACAAAAAGAGAACTTTCTTCCCATGTAAGTTTTCTGCCAACCTTGCAGCCACGAGTAGTGGTGCTGCTTGCTTTGGCTTCTCTCTGAGAGTGGAACATGCCCAGATTGTTCTTTCATTTGTCTCCATGTTGAAAGACTTCTGCAAAAAATAACTTCCTGGGGTGCCTCTGAAAAAAACACTGAGCAATGCTTGTGAGCTCATCAGAGTTATGATATGTTGGCATCATGATTTTTGATGCACTTATTTTTATAAATATGCTATAGAGGTTTATTTAACAGACATTGTGAAGTGGTACTGCCATTCAGCTTGTCTGCAGCTTCCCCAGTTGTCAGAGTTATTCAAGAATGTGATGGACARAAGAAATTAAGACTCCTGCCAGACTTCTTCAGATCTTCCTGATAGCATCAGAGTTCTAGCTTTCCTTATGCAGCCTSAGTGTGGATGGGCTTTTTTAACCATTTCATGCAGTTTGATTCAATCTTGCAAATTTCTTCAATGTTACTGCTGCTTGTATGAGTAAGAAATCCTGCAAAAACCTGTGAGTGTTTAAAATGCACGTTTAACCTGGACACAGTKGAATGGGATGGAGCATCAGGGGAGGCAGGGCAAGAGCTGGCATTGGCTAGACCAGGGAAGCTGAAAAGGAGAGAGACAGTGAAGTGTCACCCTGCTGATAGGAAACAGCTCTCTTAATGTGAAGCTGTTAAAAATTGCAGCTTTCCCTTGGACCTCCCCCTAAATGACAAACCATTGCAGTTGGAATTTTCTTTCAAGTGCAAACGAATTTATTTACTGCACTACCTGAATGCCCACAATGAGATTATGCCCATGAATTAGAAATTAGCCTTTGCAAGTTGTTCCTTGTGATAAGAACCATATTTACTGTGGTGCAATATCAGAACATCAACAGAAATCTACCTCTGTACAGGAAGGGAGTCCAGGAGCTGTGGGAAGAGCTGTGTGTAGCTGGGAGTGTAATAGATGTGTGCTGGAGAAAGGTGGGGGTGTTGTGTGACATTTCAAACCAGATCACTTCCAGAAGCAACATCCACCTCCTTCAGTCTGATTTTGTTCATCTGCTGTGATTTCCTCCAAAAACTCCCCCAGAATTGTAATGTAATAAATGGTCCTGTTCTGTTTGTATAGGCCTGTTTCTCTGTATATATGGTTTGTAGCTGATGCATGTTTAAATTATATCTCTGCTGCTCTTTGTACAGTGTGCTTATTTTTTATGTGTGTTTCCTGGGTGAAATGGTACAAAAGCAGTTTGCTTTTCTGAGGAAATCTTCAGTAAACTCCACGAGAGCTGCCTTGCTGTTCTGAAAGCAGAGCCTGAGCTGGGTGTGCACGGTGATGGATGCCCCAGGGCTGGGGGCACTTTGGCCTGTGCTTGCCTGACTGAAGGGCTCAGTGCCTGTGCTGCTGGGGGAGCCAGGAATGGGCTGGGCAGTGGCTGAACTCAATCTGCTCTGCTCCCACCACAAGGGAAATCCCTGGCCCAGTGTCCAGAATAACCTGCTTCAGCTGCATCCACCATTTCTTCCATCTGCTCAAGGGTTTTATCCTGCTGAGGTAGTCCTAGAGCACAGCTGCTGATTTGTCTGCTGCAGAATTCTTTTTTTAAAGACAAGGAAGGCACCTAACTGAGCTTGTAGTGGTGTTATAGTTTTGCATAACAAACCTTTCCATCACTTCCCTAAATGTCAGCTGTGCAAAGCATGACAAGTGACTACACATTAGTGATCTAAGCAATTGAGACTTTTTGGGTTTTTTTTTTTTGTCAACTTCTGTTTTTTAAGACTTTTGGAGTAAAATGTTTTCGTTTTTTAAAGGCCTTTTCTTTGAAGTGCCAGTTTTACAGGATAGAATTTTTCTTTCCTTTTAATCTTTTCCCCCTTCACCTGCTTTCATTGAAATTTTAACATCTATCAGAAAACATTGTTGCAGCTTCATATATAGTGAAATACTTGCCTGAGRTTTGATTCTGGCTTTTGAATCTGCAGTTGGAAAGTCCATTAATGTTGACAGTGTGTGTTTGTAGTCACACTTCTGAAATTGCAGCACTATTTMATTCCCTGATTGGATTCCCTGATTCCATAATAATTTCTATTGCTACTGCCTCTTCAGCAACAGGAAAAGCTCCTGACATGGCCACAGCCTTAGTGCTTTATCTCTCCCTTGAATTTTGTGCTGGGAGGAATTTTAGAAAACTATAAACTGGAGGGATTGTGGGAAAGGAATTGGACACAGTGAATGAATTAATAAAATTGTCTTGGGATGTTCTTGACTGGAGCATGTCAGGTGCTGGATTCTGGGGTTRTGGTACTTTGTTCTGAGGCTGCTCCAGGCTGGTGTGGGTCCCTTTGCCTGCTGCAGGAGGGTTCCCTCAGCCACAGCACCATTTGTGTGTGTCCCCCAAGGACCTGGGCAGCCCTGGGCTGTGCTGTGCCCCCGAGGAATGCAGATAYCCAAATGCAGCAGTCTCAGCTGGGTTACACCTGGATGATGTTCASTTACCCAAATTTTGGTGCTTTGTTTTCCAGTGCAGCATGACCATGAATTGTGAATAAATCTCAGTACTCAATTCTGCACTGGTTCTGTGTCATTCCATGTAAAAATTTAACTCTTTAAGTACACCTGGTTTCATCCAGGGGGTTTCTCTGGGCCCAGCTGTTGCACCAGTTTTGTATCAGCACTTGATGGGACTTCTGGATTACAGCTGCACCTCAAACTCTGCTAAATGGAAGGAGGAGGTTGCCAGATGAATGGTAATTAGCTCTCTAAAATTGTTAATACATTGATTCCTTGCAGGGCAAACAAGCCCTGTGGCTTCAAAGCTCTTGTGCTGGGCTGTGAAGGCAGCCTGTGAGAGTGGCTGGCTGTGCTGAGGTTACTGGACAGAGAAACTGAAAACACTGCTGCACAGGAAAAGATCTTTGTGTGGGACCTGATCCAACAGTTGAGGAAGGGATGAAAATGAATCCTGACACAGACAAGGAATTTTTTTTATCACTAGGTTGTGTGAAAATTTAATGAATTGAGCTAACATGTCCATATGTTCTCTTAAGCAGTTGGGACCTGGATTTTTATTTCCAATAATACCTCAGTTTGAAGATGTTCTGGGTTTTTTTTCAAGGGTTACCTGGCCAGAGGAGGAGGAGGAGGAGCTGTTGAACAGAGCAGGCTTGCTCCTGTCGCTGTGTAAACAAGTGACTTGTAGGACAGGTTTGGAGGAGGCAAGCCAAGGTGTGAGATGTCCTTAGCTGCTCTGGAAATGAAAGATAACTACTGAGGGTTTGTGTCAGCAAAACAGAGGGAATATCCATTTAAATTGTGCAATTTATCCCAAAACACTGCGTTTCTGCCCTTATTTTYCAATGAGTAGTTGGAATATAACTTGAAAATAACATCCAAATTCTGCACATCTGCCTGATGAAGTTTTCCACAGTATAAATGCCTCCCCCCAAAAGTACTTAATGTAAAACAGCAGTAAAAGAAAMCAAAAACCTAATTAAAAAGTAGTAAGAATTCATGAAGTCTTTTGTCACTTTCGTTGCGTTGAAGAAAACTGGGAAGAGCGTGACAGCTGAGGCGAGCACRCCCCCTGCGCTGGGCTGCAGCTTCAGCGTGTCCGCTCCGTCCCTGCTGGGCTCTGAAGCAGCAAAAGACAAACCTGGGGCAGGTTCTACCGAGATTTGAACTCGGATCGCTGGATTCAAAGTCCAGAGTGCTGACCATTACACCATAGAACCGGGCGGTGCCTCAGCCCTCCACCAGCCCCGACAATTAATCCATGGCACACAAATCCTGCTGCAAATCCGGGTTTGTTCTGTTCCTTCCGCCCTTGTACCTGCCATGGCCGACGGGAATCTAACACGACCTAAATATTCTGTTTGCTCCCAGTTTCTGCGGGATTTGTTGTCTTTACAGAATCGTGGAATGGTTTCGGTKGGAAGGGACCTTACAGATCATGCAGTCGCAGCCCTGCCATGGGCAGGGACACCTTGCACCATCCCACCTTGCTCCARGCCCTGTCCAGCCTGGCCTGGAATGCTGCCAGTGATGGAGCATCGAGTTTGGGCACCCTGGGCCAGGGGTGTGCCACGCTCACAGGGAACAATTCCTTCCCACCTTCCCCTCTAATCCTCCCTCTGGCAGAGCAAAGCCATCYCCCTGTGTCCTGTCACTCCATCCCTTATCCCAAGTCCCTCTCCAGCTCTCCAGGAACCCCTCTGGGYACCGCAATAAGGTCACCCCTGGTGAAATGAGGGCAGAAAGCAAACAGGAACACTGGGGAACATCTGTCAGAGACACCCCAAAAGAGCCCCCTGAGAGCTCAGAGAGAGACATCCCTGCAGAGCTCAGCAGCTGCCACCAGCTGTGCTGATGCAGAATTTTAGAACTGGGTTTCCACACCGGCGATTCAAAGCACAGAAAGAAAATGAATATGCTGTGACAT
>JACDOX010000307.1:256704-284454 GCA_014549065.1 Cardinalis cardinalis
TGGTCATAGGTTGGATGCAATGATCCCAGAGGTTTTTCCAGCTGATTTTGTGATTCTGTGAGCCCCCTGTGGCGCCCTAGCAGCTCCCAGGACCCCCAGAGACACAGCCAGGATAACAGTGGCTCCCTTACTCCTAGCGCCTTGGGAGGGTGTCTGACCTGGCTCAGCTCCTCTCTGACCACACACATGTTCTCCCCAAGAGACCCAGAGGCTCCGGGCTGACCCCAGCTGGGCCCAGAAGTTTTCCCTGCAGTACAAATTCACTATGGTTGCTGCAGAGAATTGACTCACAAATGAGAGCGTTTGCTCTGTAGGGACTCACCTCCAGACTCAGATTGTGGTGCTGCCACAGGTTAGCACTGTCAAAAAGGTGTATTTTATGATTGGCTTTTCGCAAATATTAAAATGAATATTAAATGTGTTGTGTTAGAAAGTAATGCTGTTAAATATAGTTTTAGGTTATAACAAAATGTTAAAATAGAAACKATGCTATGTAGGATACTTTTTTTTCTAAMAGAAAGGACTTGCACCGAGATAGCAGCCACAGGACACCTAAATCTTTCAGAGAAAGAGAATTTATTGCCCCATTATCAGGAGAAACGAACTTCTTCCCGCCTCGCTCAGGCAGAATGATGCCGTCAGGATTAAGAGGAAGAAGTTGACACWGACCAGACAAATCCTGTGTTTGAATGGAATTTATGCATCATGTATGAGATGTATGAATATGCAACAGGTTATTCTTTTAAGGGTTAATCCTCTKTTAWCGTGGGTCCTTTTTCRGGCTTATGCTACCCAGRAAAAGGTACCCAGACATCCACAACTCTTTGTTTCTATTGTCTCATATTGTCCTAATTCAAATGGTCCAAATTATTATTACTCTAATTGTATTACTATTTTYATAACYATTTTATTACTATTAAACTTTTAAAAATTTAAAAACAAGTGATTGGCATTTYTCACAGTACCTTTTGTATTTCATCTTCTCCTCATTATCCTTTGCTTCCTCTGGCTCTGGCACTGCCAGGCTCTCCTGACCACTGCATGGCACACAAGTCAAAGATGGACATTCTCTAGTTCTCACTGTTTCCTTCTGAGGATTGTCTCCCCATAATGGTTTTATTTTCGTGCAGGGTGTTCCTAAGCAAAGCAGTGGGACTCTGCTCCACAGAGCAGCAAATCCCCCWGGGCACTGCTGAGGTGCTTCCCTGATGGAGTAGCTCTTGCTCTAAAACTGCACATTCTGTAATTCTTTATTCTCCTTCTTTCTCCACACTACAGGATCTCACTCTTGTGGGATTCGGTGCTGGCTACCAAAAGAACAGGGCAAAAATTTGGCAAAAAGAGCAGCACTGAAGGCACAGAGTTACCAAGGGCCAAAAAGCTCGAGTTCCTTTGCCTAGAGGGTGTGTGGCAAAGCACTGAATTGAGATGGRCTGCTCCTCTTAAAGATCTACAGCTACTGTAAGAAAATGGGAGTTATTTTTGGAATAACTCTTCTATGGAATAAGTCTTTTATGAAGAGGTAGTGCTTTTTTGGCTTTGGCACTGGGGATTTTGTGATGGGGTGAGTGAAGCTAAATGAGGTGGGTGCTTCTTGAAAGAAAAAACCAGAACAGAGGCAGATGGTGAGGGGGAGAAAGTAAAATAGGAAACATGAAACAAATATATTGTTAGAGATGCCATTTTTCTGTAGTAAAAATGCTTCATSTTCTTGGTTTGATTGACTGTTCCTTTTTTTTTTCTTTTAATTCATGTTTTCTGCATGTTTTATTGCATGTTAGGTACCACACAGCATAATTCAGTTTCTTTTTCAGACAAAAATTATCAATTCTCTTCAGATATGATGGTAACAGATAAAAGAAGGAAGTYAGGAAGCTCATGTGAAAGAATTTAAATGTGATGAATCATCCAACCTCAGTGAACAATAWATGTGAGGAATTCTACTTTGGTATTACTTGGATTAGGCTGCTCAAGGTGTATTCAGAGTGCAGGTCTTGGCTTCACTTTCCTTAAAAGTGGCAGGTATGATTATCCCTCTCTTGTTTAGATAAAATTATTCAAATATTGCTGGCTAACTTGGTCTGAGTTTTTAGTTATTAATTTTAAAATGCAGGCTGTGTCAGCAGGAGTGTGTGGAGGTGCCAAGGACCTGGTGGAATGCAGGTTCCGTATATGTCACTCTTGGAACACACTGCGACAACAGGAATTGCAAATTCTCACCGCATTTTCTTTCTCTTGGTGTCACTGATTTTGGATTTTCACAGGTAGGTCTCATTTCAAACATCTTTTGTTCTTCAGAGCAAAATTCTTGTTTTGTCTTTGAATCTGGCCTTTCAGAAGGTAAGATAACCACATAATATTATGGATATTCACCCTGCAAATTGCTGCTTGGGAAAACAGTAGATTTTTTTATTCTACATATGTAATTGAAGTTTGTTATTAAACAAATATTAAAAAAAAAAAAAAAAAACATACTGGGTTATTTATTTCTCTGGGCTTCAGTGAAGGGCTGAGAACAGCTTTTACCTGAGGGCCACTGGCTGCTCCCTCAGGACAGGTTTCGAGCCATTGCCCTGGTTTAACACTTAAAATCCTTTTTTTTTTTTTTGCCTTTTTCCTTAAAACCGGGGCGGGCCCCTCACGTCACCGTGGCGCCATCAGCGCGCGCCGCCGGTCACATGTCCCTTGTTTACCCCGGTGGCTGCCGCGGCGGGTGAGGGACCGACAGACCGACCCCGACTGACAGACCGACCACCCCGCCGGGGGCAGCGGGACATCGGCGTGGGGGGAAAAGGGAATGGCGGCGGGGAAAGGGCGTACCCCGCAGGGGCGCTGTGAGGGCTTGTCCCCTCTCGGGCGGTGTGAGGTGCGCTTGTCCGCTCTGCGGAGCAGGGAGAGGGGCTGGTGTCCCCTCAGGGGTGCATGAAGCGGGAATGTCTGTGTCTATGTATGTCTGTGTGTGTATGTCCATGTCTGTGTGTGCGTGTCTGTCCTAGGAGCGGTGTGAAGCGAGAATGGTCCCTCCCGTTAGGAGCRGTGTGAGGCGGGAATGGCTCCTCCCCTCAGGGGCGTTGTGAGGYGGGAATGGCTGCTCCCCGCAGGAGTGGCGTGAGGCGAGAATGGCCCCTCCTCTCCCCTCCGGGGCGGTGTGGGGCGGGAATGGCCCCTCCTCTCTCCTCAGTGGCGCTGTGAGGCGGGGAGGGTCCCTTCCGTTAGGGGCGTTGTGAAGCGGGAATGGCTCCTCCCCTCAGGGGCGTTGTGAGGCGGGAATGGCCGTCTCCTCCCCTCAGGAGCGGTGTGAGGCGGGAATGTCCCCTCCCCTCAGGGGCGGTGTGAGGCGGGAGTGGCCCCTCCTCTCTCCTCAGGAGCGGCGTGAGGCGCCAATGTCCCCTYCCCTCAGGAACGCTGTGAGGTGGGAATGGTCCCTCCTCTCCCTTCAGGCGAATGGCCCTTCACCTCCCCTCATCACCTCCCYTCAGGAGCGGCGTGGGGCGGGAATGGCCGTGCGCTCCCGTCAGGAGCGGTGTGAGGGACTGTCCCGCAGTCTTTTGCCGTGTTCCGCCTGGCAGCGGCCCGGTTCTCCGCCGTTGTTGCCGCGAGGGGACACCGAGGGAGGAAGAGCCGAGCGGGTGGGCGCGGGTCGGGAGCCATCGGTGCGCGGCTGCAGCGGGTGCTTGACTTGCGAGGAGCTGAAGGTGTTCGGCCGTCAGTCCTCGCTGTGCTGGCTCGGGACGCTGAGGTACCAGCTGTTGTTCTGAGCTGCCTTTCAATRAAGCCTCTCCTTTATTTTCAGGCTCGGCATGTCCTTGCCAGCAAAGAGGTTTGGAAGGCCCTCAGTGTTGTCTTTTCTGGAAAAGAAAAAGAGAAAGCGAAGCCTTGATAGAAGAAGGGGGAAAACAAGGATTTATGTGGGAAATCACATTGGCCAGTAGCTGACGCTCAAGGAGAAGCTGGATTTCAGAAATGACAGAAGTTGCAGGTTTTTTATTGGATATGTGAGTAGATTGTCACGATATTCCTGTTTGCTAATAGCAAGTAAATAATTCTGAGTGTTGATACCAGTTGTGTCTTTTCTTTCTAGGTATGACAGYTACAACCTGTTGTTAAAAGTTCTGCTCTGTCCCCTCTCTGAGGGTGTGAATAGGATCACTGGGAAGGAAGAAAGAGCATTGGCAGCCAGCACTCCTTTAATAGCAGCAGATGGAACGTTAGTACTGTCCTCTCCTTACTTGGGAAGGGTGGATAAAATATTTTTCTTGGTACCACTTGAAGGACTGTAGCTGACATTTAAAAATAATGAGATAAAAGTTATATATAAATAGGAAAATATACAGCTAATTTTAGTTAAATTGAAGATGCTGAATATCTTTTGTTCTTACTTTTTTTTTTAGTAGGTGAACGAGTTGGGATTTGGAAAGCAATTCTATGGCRGAGAAGAATCCTTGGAAGCTAGGTCGGGGCAAATAAATACCAGTGGTGATGAAGCTGAAAAATTCAGGTACATTCTTCAAAATAGCATTTTTCTCTGGCACTATAGTTTTAGTTTGGAGTGCAGCACTAACTGAATCTCTGGGACTGATTTGATGCAGGTGCATCAGAGGGTTTGTGTTTAATTGACTGCTTACTTCAGCCTTCTGAGATGAGAGAAATATTGTGGAAAATTGTTTGATGTGAAAACAACTTCATTGCCCTAAAAGGTAAGGCAGTGAGGCTTTGGAACAGTCTCATGATATCAGTGTGGAGGTTCTAAATCCCACCAAATACATAAAATGCTGGACAAATGATYAGGCATGTGCCCAGTGGTAATTGTACAAGGCTAAGGAGCAACAGCTGCCTAAGAATGAGGAGAGTCAAAAATAAGAGGAGTTTAATGAGGCAGGCATCCTAAGGCATGCTGTGTTATTCCAGGGAATATTGCCTATCAGGAGCAGTTGTATAACCYCACTATGAGGAAAATGGTTTGTGTTTCAGTGTCTGAACCCCACAGCAGTGGTGRCACTGTTGGGCTTGTCTTGGGCTCCCAGGAGAGCAGTGAGGTGGAGTGCTGATGTCCCTGAGGTTCTTCGTGGCTGTGGGATGTCCCAAAGTCCTGTTGGTAGCTGAACTTGCATATTAAAAGGAAGACCAAASTCAGTTGCTAACTCAGTGTTTTTAGAAAGCTGGGCAAATAAAAAGCAGTGAGTTTTCTTCAGAAAGGAACAGTGTTTATGTTAATGTATAATTCTTCCYTGTTTTCAGAGGTGTGGTACTGCACTTCCTATTGAAGGGAGGCRATGCAGGTGGGTGTTTCCTGCTTTMCAGGCTCTTGGCTGTCATGTTTTCCTGTTGTTGTTTTGTTTGTATTTGAATTAATAATCATAAAGCAGCTGTTGTAYTCTAGGCTTTTTACTCTTGAGTCTAATGTTAGGTTGACTAAACCCTAGCTATTAAGRGACTGCACACATCAAAGACAGTGGAGGAAGAACACTGAAATTCACCTTCCTTGGTGGCTCAATGATTGGTTTCTGGCTTGATGACATTGGCTTTGAGCAGYTGATGGAGAAGCAGTGGGGGAGTCAAGTAGATTCTTGCCAGGTGAAATGGAATGGCTTTTTGAGTTGTGGTGGCTRTTGTGAGGAGTTGGCAGGTTGATATAACAGGAAGGAAAGAATGTACAGAAATTCTGATTTAAAGGGGAATTAGCAGGGCAAAGCCAAATGGAAGGGTTGCCAACCCATGTCCAGTAAGGTTTCTGAAGACAATCAGTCCTTCTCCAGTGCTTCTTCTGTTATTAGCTTCTAACTTGAATATTTGGAATTTTTTCTGGTGTACATGTAACAATTACAAAGCTGTCAAAGCAGATAATAAACAATATTTTTTAAAATATATGTCATTTGCTCTAACATTGAAAAGTAATGAGCCAAAGTAGTTGAACAGGATTTTTTGAGGAAGCTTTGGGGAATTTGAGATTCTTTTATTATTGTAGTAGTTGAGTGATATGGRTTAAAAAATTCCTTTACTGTGTTAAAAGACAAATTCTCATGATAGAAATGCCCGTGCCAGRGRGTTGGAACAAGATGRTCTTTAAGGTCCCTTCCAACTCAAACCATTCTGTGATTCTATGAACTTTCTTGGGGTTTGATTRTGGACTGTATCATTTCTTTTCTCAATTCAGTAAAAATGAAACAGAATGCAAATCCAGAATGGATACTCAGAAGTGTCACAGCAGTTCAGAGGATGGCTGAAGTGTGCAGTGGGATGAGTTGGTGTCAGTCACTAACAAATGCTGAGCTGGGAAGCCCCAACTTTGTGGGAGGCTTCAGCCTGTCCCTGTCTCTCCTAATTTGGCCCTGCTTGTACCTTTTGTAACAATTTTTGCTACACAGCTTTCCTCACAGCTGTGGGACTTTGCAAGACTCTGTGTTGCAGAACTTCTCTTCATCTTGAGTAATGTATTCTCTGAAAAGCCGTGTGATTACTGTGCAGTTGTAAAGTGCAATTCCCTTGGAAAGCAAATAAACCATCTCCAGGGAAGGTCCAGCAAGCTGTTGATGCTACAGGCTTACCATGACAAAGGTGAACAGTGAGGAGTTTCTTAGCAAGCAGGAAAGTTAAATTTAAAAGAAAAAAGGCAAGGAAAAATAAAAAGCCTGATAAATATAACCTGCTTGGTAGGACAGCTTCCTGTTCTCTTCAAACAAATCAATTTTCAGTGCCTTGTTTTGACTAGTTGCAATTTTTAATTGGCCTAAAAGATTCTGCATGTACTGCTTTTGATCTTTAGTGTTCGTAGTTTGTTTTTAATTAAAGAAAGGAGAAAAAAAAAAGAAAAAGCCAAAAACAACCACCCCCACCCCTGTCAAACCACAGTCTGTGGTTGTTTCACTAATGGGACTTCAAAGGGACTGTAACACAGCTTTTCCTTACAGACAATTGAGTGGTTAGTGTCAGACAAATAATTTATTGTAATGCAGAATGCTGGTCTGTATTTCACTGTAGTGAAACCTSTGTTTATATATCATAAATCATCAGATGTTGGTCTCTTTGTGTGTATTGCACATAGAAAAGCACAA
The DNA here is from genome assembly GCA_014549065.1 of Cardinalis cardinalis. Classification (NCBI taxonomy): domain Eukaryota; kingdom Metazoa; phylum Chordata; class Aves; order Passeriformes; family Cardinalidae; genus Cardinalis; species Cardinalis cardinalis. Next base: position 263,757 of record JACDOX010000307.1, read on the forward strand.
ATGCACTTACTGTGATATTTCCTCTTATTTCCAGGTTAGAAGATTGTATTAAGGGAGTGCACTTCCCTAGACATAGTGAAACAATATAAACTTATTTCAGTTTAGGTATTTGAATGTCATATTGTAACTGTAGTTACTGTGTTGCTTTTCAGGGTGAGCAGCAAGAAGAAAATCAAGCTCTTGCACAACAATACGGGGCAATTTTTACTCCATTCTGATTTTGCTATGAGGATATTGTGAACTGTAAAGAATTACTGTAAGTTGTGTGAAATTCTATGTTGTGTTGAACAGCACATTAAACTCAATTACCTAAAGTTTTATTGTGTTATGTCAATGTTTAAGTGTGTGGAGTGGATTATTTCCCTGGGAGAGTCTGTACAGAGTTCTCTGAGGGGCAACAAAAGAGGACAAGCCAAAGTGCTCATGGTATTGCTAAACTTAGTCAGAATTTAATAACTTTTTGTAGGTTATCTTAATAACTGAGTTCCTTACATTTTATTTAAAACTCAGAAGGGTTAAGATAGAAACAATATTCTAGTGTCAGTTGCAGCATCAAGTGTRCTTCCATCTGAATGTGTTTCTTGGAATGCTTCTCTTTAGGGARCAAATGTAACATGTCCCATGTATTGGAAGGCATTTGTGCAGGTGATTGATGCCCTGGAACACGATGGGTTAAAGTGCTGGTCTGTAGATTGTGTTGGTGCCTTTGAAAAAATGAGTAATTGAGATCAGCTACTCTGGTGCTTATCTAAAATCTTCTGTGATTGAATCATTTGATGTCTTGCTTTGCTTTTGGTAGTACAAAAGCTGATACATGAGCTGATAAGTGATGCATTTAATTATTTTCTTCTGTAACAGAGGTGAAGTAAGTGCAGTACTGTCAGTAGCTGARGTTCTACAGAACGGTGTTGGCGGCTCTGAATGTTTTGTAGTTACCAAGTGTGAGTAATCCTGGAGAGGTTTTGAACCGAGAAGCTGAGGTTGGTACAGCATTCAGGGTATTCAGTGTATGGTTATCAGAAGCACAGAAACTTCCAGTGTTCTGATTTGAACTTTTTTTTTCTTTAACCACACACTTGCATRAGCTTTCAGGTCTTGATCTTACAGTATTCAAGCCAGCTGGGCTTTCCCACCAGCTTACACGAGAACATCCTCTCTGTGGGGAGAAATTCCCCTAATTAGATCATTATACTCTGCATTCAGTTTTTTAAATGAGCTACTTCACTGGCTGTAAGAAACTGCTGTTGCTCTTAAATATTATCTTGATGCTTTTGAAGTMTCTGAATTCAATGTTGCTTTATGAACAATAGATTTTACTCTAAATGTTGTACAGATTAAAAAAAAAAAGTTGAGAAGGCAGCTTTTTGAGACTTTCTCAAAGTGAAAATGCTACTTCATCTGTATTTGTGTTCTCTTTGCTCTGTACCTTTCAGATTTTTCTTTGCCCAAACAATGACTCATGTAAATAACTCAGTTTGGCTCATGGAAGAAGTGTGACTGGTGACACTTATGCTCAGTGAAGTGTCTTCCACTGCTCTCAGATTGATTGTTGGTGTCATTACAGTGAGAAGGGAAGAGGACTCAGCCTTCTGTTACAGTTTCCTCCAAAGGCTTSAAGATCAGAAGAATCCACAACTGCATATTCTCAGCCAGTTCAGCCTCMTTCTTGTGCCTCTTTAAATGCACACTGCAAATATTTCTATTATTTAATGACTTACTGTTATGCAAGTAGAATAATACTGCCAGTACCTGATTTGTTGAGTTGCACTCGCTGTGTAAATTACTGGTAGAAGGATTATTCTTGTTCATAGTACTGGAATATAGTACAATTCATCCCTTACTAAGGCTTCCTCCAAACCTCTCATGACACTGGCACTTCATGCTGAAGAAAAATCAAGAGAAAGTAGACTTCTAAACATTTCCCTTTGTAGTGTTGTAGTGTGACAGATGATATATTTGGGTTGCTATATCAGCATACACTTTTTAATAGATGACTTCTGTAGAGCAGAATGTTATCATTGCTGTTTTCCAGTAAAGTTAGCAGAATGGTGAATGGAAATTGTTCTGAAACAAGATTCTTTCTTCTGATGGATATGATAAACAATGGCTCTGCTTTAGTCAAAATGGCCAAGTAAGGCTTTCTGCTCCTGTGGGTCTATAAAAATTGTGGAATTTGTCTATGTTCAGAACTAAACCCATAAGAATTACTTACCCTCATGTTCCATTGATACATTAAAATATGCTTTAGGAGAATTGCTTTAAGCAGAATCATAACTTGTGCTGTTGGCAATACTGAATACTTAGGGCAAAAACTTACAATGTTAAATGTGAGAATTTTCTCACRTGTAGAGATTTTTAGTGGGAGGAGCTACAAAACCACCAAATTTTGGTTTTGTTTTCTGTTTGTAAAGTGGACTTACTGTGCCAGTTGGTTTCCTTAGAACTGTGGCTCTATCAAATCTCTTGAAATGTGTGTACTTACATGCATAAACTGGGAAACTTCATCCAAATAAGAGCTGTTCTGTTCTGTGTTGAACTTAAATTTCAAACCATTAGTTAAAGAATTGAAGTTACAATGCACTGCTTTTCATAGTACTAACTGAATCTTCCATTACTTAGCCTTTACAAGAAGCTGTTTTCTAAAATCACAGTAACTACTGTTGTGCTCTTAGCTCACATAATGTGGTATYACCTGAAAACTTTGTGTCTTGCTGGGGAAAGGTAGTCTGGCCTATATTCTGATTTACTTCTGTAGTAAAAACCCCTACAAAACTGGAGGAAAATTTGTTTCAAATAGCTCTTGCAGATTTCTTGGTGAAATAAGGAGTTTTGCAGATCACCACAGACCTGCTGGAGAGGGCAGTAGAACTGAGGGGAGATACTGGAATAGGGTACTTTAAAAAACAGTGTTTCAGTGCCCTGTTTTCTTACTGTTTCAAATTGCTGTTTAATTCTCTGGCTCTTCTTATTCTGAATGCTTGTAAGTCTGTAAAGCTTCATCAGTCAGTCAAGAGGAATGCTGCATCAAGGCATAATTAAGAATGTAACTGGGAGGTAGGAACCTGGTTTTATTCTGAATTCTTCAGACTTAGTAGAACATCATGGGTTTTATCTTGTGGTAAAATTGAAATATGAAATATGACTTTTATAAGCTGTGATCATCTGTCTGATCTAATAGTATGAAATAGGATTGTCAGKGTGATGATGATGCTTGTTACTACTTTTGCAAGAGGCTTTCATGTCCTGTGCCCYGTTTTGGGCACAAACAAGTTTCAGCTGTGTGTTGTGTTAAGCATGTTTTCATGAGTCACTGCTGAGAACACTGATCAGTGGATAGCAGGAAGGAGAATGCCTCAAAGGAGGAATTCCAGAGGTTGGAGAAGTGSAGTTTCAGTTTGAGATGTGTAGATGAAATGTGGGTCAGAGAGGAATGGTGAACCTGAGCACTGTTTGTGGTTTGTGTGTCCTGTGCCAGCACAAACCTGCTTCCTCTCTTTTTCCCTGTCTCAGCAGAAGCTATTAATTTCATTTATAATTCCAGAGATTCCTCACCACTACAGCACTCAGAGCCCTGGCAGTGAGGATTGTGGTTTCACAGTTCTGAGGATCCAACAGATAAACTGGATGGTTCTGAGATCAGGTAGAGCTGAGAAGTGTGAGAAGTTCCATGTTCACCACCTCAGGTCATAGAGCAGTGCCTCTTTCTGTAGTTCTTGTGCATAAATATAAAGCAGACTTGTGTTTAAGATGCCAAAATCAGTCTGCTCTGCTCAGTGCTGTGTGTAATCATGCTCTGTATGCAGTGTGCAGTGGAGCTGTATCACAGACTGCCCAGGGTACCCAGAAATAGAGCAAGTGTTCTTGTGTGTGTGTACACACACAGCTCCACTCTCCAGTTTATTTTATGAAACCTTAAACTAACATGGATTGAAAGGGACCTCTGGAGGTCATCTCATCCACCCTGCTCCAAGCAGGGCTGACTTCAGGTTTGGATCAGATTACTGAGAGCCTTGGCCTTCTGAGAACTTGGCTATTTTATAGAATTTTGAAATGTTGTTTCTTAAAACATAGGATCCAGAATGGTTTCATCCTGCATTTCTGTTTTCCATTTTTCTWTTTTACTCTTACTGTAGTAGTCACAGTCCTGATCCATGGCTTTTAAGATATGGGAGCCCTTAAAATACATTCATGGGGGAGACTTAATACAGACAATTTGTGATTTGAATAGCTTTGTCTGTACTAGGTAACAGTGTGTGCATGTGGAGATGTTTTGGGATTTATCACAAAGACCTTTCTCTGGCTTTAAGAGAGGATATGGTCTGAAGTGAGATGACTGCAGGYACTGTGTTAAGTAATCTTTTTTCTGTGGTTACTATTGTGTGTTTGTAAACATCTCCTGTCTAGAGTAGCAAGAATACTTTGGTARGTCTGTATGCAGTGAAAAATCAGGGTCTCTTGTATGGATGTGTGTTGCTGTTGAACTTAGTTAAATTGGTTCTTTGCAAACTGCATGTGCTTTCCTAAAAACATGTTTGGCTTAGATATTCTAGATCTARCTAAAGAAGTAATTGTTTTTCAAGATAGGCTATTTTCTGAAGTTAGTGTGTATTCCTGTTCTTGATCTCCACATCCTTGGAATATCTGTTAAATCTCATCCTGGCTCTTCCTGGTTCTCTGCACAAATTCCTTTTGAGGTGTTAGGGCATAGGTTGGACTCARTGCTCTGAGAGGTCTCTTCCAACCTCATGATTCTGTGATTCTGTGATATGYTCCTTCTTGGTTGGTCAACCTTGGTGCAGACATCAGAAGACATTTCAGCAGAAGAATTTCATCACTGTTTGTAAGCTTTGTTTAAATAATCATTTCAAAGCAGTTTTTGACATGACCTATTTTTCAAATGAACACAGCACTTCTTGTCTTAGTGTTACTATATTCAATGGCAAAAAATAAAATCCTGTTGTAGTAGGATTTTTTGAAATTTAAAAATTCCATCATAGGATMAACTTGACCTGGCTTTGAGTATGGTACAATAGTGTTTAGCTTGTGATTCAGCTGTTGGTCTGGGATGACTTAAAGTGAATCTCTACAGAGCAGCTCTGATAATTCTTGTGCTGGTTTAAATCCCAAATTCGATAAAAGTACTTAGGGATAATAGAGTGCAACATATTTAATATATTCCAGTGACTTGTCTTTCCTTTTCCTTCCCAGAAGGGCAGATGAGAGGTTGCAGTAGATAATYCTCATAGGTTAAAATGATTCTTGTCTGTAACATCCTGATTCAGTGTGTTGTGTGGGCTTACAGSTACGAGTTTGGGTAAGATTTCAGCAAAAATACCTCACCAGGTTTGTGAACTTTGCTATAAATTAAGACAGCTGCAGTTGTGTTTTGTGAATGTGTAGAAAAAATAACTCTTCCTGGAATTATTATAGCTGTTGTCTCCATATATCTAAAATAGTCCTAAATCAGCATTTTTAAAAAGTCTGATCATACAATAAAGATTTGCATAACTTGAAATAAAGTTATAAATTATATATATATATATACTGATAAATTATAAATAAACATAGGAAATGTATGAATAAGGTACTTGTTCTTCTCTTTTAGGATAGCTTCCAAAAGCCATAGGCAGAAGAGGATCTGTGATGGAAGTCTGGAAATGCTCTGGTGAATGTGCACAGTGTTCTGTCAGACCCATTGCAGGGCAGTGCAGGGCTGCCAGGCTGTCCAGGGTAACAGTGGCCCTGGGTTCATGTTCCAGCTCCCACAGCTGCTGCTGCTCTTCCCTTTTCCTTTTCCAGTGTCCCCACAGCCTCTGACACACTTTGAGTCCATGTGATAACCTGGAGACAGGAACTCACCCAAACACACCCTCAGAAGGTGGTATCTTTGACTTCTATTTTTCATTCCTGTCACTGCTTTCATGTGGTTTGTTCTGTCACACCAGGGAGGTGCTCTGAGGCTGGGAACCAGTGGCAAGCCCAGGAAATGACAGCAGCACTGCAAGCTTGGGATTGAGCTGTGGGCTAAACATTGATCTGTGATGTGAAACACCTTTTCACCTTGTAGTCATGCAGAAAAGCACTGAGGAAAAAGCTGATCCAGCTATTCAGATTATTATGTCAGGTTATTCTGGGATCTTAGGCAAATAATACCTATTTTTGGTGACAAATTTAAAGCCTRTTGAGCACTAGAAATAGGATATTAAGGGTTTAACTTAAAATTATGAGCTTCCAGAAYGTTTTTTTTCATTTGCTTATTCTGCCTCATACCTTCCTATAAAAAAAAAAMCCCAAAACAACAGGTGTTAAGAGGAAAAAAAAAGTTTGTGAGGATGCTTAGTAGATGTTTTAAATTTACTTGCTTCAAATTTTGATTACTCTTTGATATCAGATCTTTGTGGTGTAAAATAGCAAAGGTGAATTCCAAACTGCAGGGCAGTATTGCTGTATTTAATGGTGAGATGACACCAGGTGTTCTCAAAGAGGGTGAGTTTTGTGTTTAAAATTCTGTATGGGGAATTGGGAGAAAAAGATATTTTTAGATACAAAAATGTGACTCTTTTGGATGTCCAGTGATTCTCTCTCCTTTCCTACTTCTATCCATCCTAATCTTGGTTTATTCAGTTACAGCTGTGAGTGATGTTTTTTTTCCCCTCTTGTGCACAAAACCCTGCCTCTGCAATTACTGCAACTGTTTTATTGGGGGAAAATTGCCTTTCAGTCTTTTCTTACAAAGGAAGAAAATTAATGGAATGAGATTTTCAGCTGCATTTACATGTCTGGGTTTGTGTAAGGACTGAAAAGAATCACAGATTTTCAAAAAAAATTGATAAACTGAGGGAAGAATGTTATCTGTGGAAGAAATTGAAGACTGATACTGGTGTTAATTATAGGAAGCATGTTCTTACCTGTATTTGCTTTTTTCTTTAAYCAAAACGGAGCAGAAATCAAAGAATGAGAATGCATAAATCATGGGACATTACAGAAACACATTTTGTTGTACAAGGGCTATTAGGAGACTTGAAAAGCCCCTGAGGGTAGTGGGTTACAGTTGCTGTATTTGAGTTTTGTCACACTGACACAAACTCAGTTYATAATGCTGCCTTCAAAGCTTGGCCAACCTCAGAGGCAGCCAAAGCCCCCTGCTTTGGAGTTAAGAAAGATACCTTTATATTGAGCAACATTTCTCTTAAAAGCTGCAAAAAAAACCCCACATGCACACAAAAAGGTCAAGCCCAAAGGTCAGGCAGGAAGACCATCACTGGCACCAAACTTGCAAATAAAATCATTTCTGCAGGGCTCTGTACCAGTATATGACAAAAAATTGAATGATGTGTCACAGGTCAGTTTGCAGAATTGTGCTTACATCAATAATCTATTTGATTGCTGCAAATAACTTCTTACTAAGTGTTTTCTGGGGAGGAAACCAACCTTATTAAGTAAAATAAAGGCAATTTGAGTGAAAAGTGCCATTAGGGATCTGATGAGGGAAAATACAAATAGTCCCTTGAAACTGATTAGTAGAAAGTTGAAAATTCATTAGAATCCTGGAACCTGCCAAGACACTAATTAAGTTGTTGAATTGCTGAGCTTCTCAAGTCATCCCCAGCACTGACCAGCCCCAGGGCAGTGACAGAAGTCTGCAGGGCAGGGCTTGTGYAGCTGCTCTATTTACAGACAGATTCTAAATTTAATAGTGGCTTACAAATATATTTTGGGTTAGAAACTTTAATGGTGATGCGTGAAAATTGACTGATTTTATGTTTGTGTCCTTGGGAGAAGAGGCGATGTGTAATATTTCAACTCTATTTTAAACTCTCAGTTTCTGGTTTTATTTCTATCTAAGAATCCTGTTAGAAAGTGGCTGGGTTTTATCTGCAAAGCTTTTGCACTCTGCAAGTTTCAGGTGGCATAAACAGCTTGTGAGAAGTCAAAGTGCTGTAGTCCTGTAGCTGATGCTGTGGAATGTGCTCTGCTGTGTACTTGATGCATGTTGCTGTTTTTCTCTAATGCTGCAGTCCATCCTCAGCAAAGCTTTAAGTGCATTTTAAAATTGTAATGTATTATGATCTATATATTAATTATACATATAGAAATGTTTCTCTTCATGTTAACTTTGCATGGCTTCTACTGAGCCAACTTTGCTCTTCTGTTGTTTGGGATTTGTTTTGTTTAGCCACATGTTCAGGGGAGGTTTGGGTTGAAAATTGGGAAAAGATTCTTCCTGCAGAGATCAGGAGCCTGTGGGGCACTGCCCAGGCTCCCCAGGGAATGGGCACAGCCCCAGGGCTGCCAGAGCTCCAGGAGAGCTGGGACAACTCTCAGGGTGGGATTGTTGGGTGTCCTGGGCAGGGCCACAAGCTGGGCTGTGATGCTCTSTGTGGGTCTCTTCCAGCTCARGATATTCTGTGATTCCTTGTCCCAGTTCTGCACCTCGCTCAGCCATTTGATAACAGGCAATGAAAAACTCTGTGTTGCTGACTGCAGCGACTGTAACAGTTAAAAGCAAATTATTCCACATTCCTCCTGTGTTCAGTTCTGTCACTCTCCAAACAGGCAGCTCCCCTGGCAGCAGGGATGCCCCACAGAAGGCCCTGGATGGAACAGGGGGCACTTGGAAACACTGCTGAGAAACTCTGGGTCCTCATCATGAGGTGGGTTGTTTATTTGGTGCTTGGAATACAGTCTGTTGCATCATTCCTTTCTGAGGCTGAAATGAAAATAGAGTATCAAATTAACCACAGGCTAATTCAATTAGCAAAATAAATTGAGGTGGAGGAGATGGGCTTTGAAGAACCCAAGTCCTCAGCAGAGAGATTTATTCCTCTGTTGGACATCTGTCAGTAATTACTGTCTCTGAGCATCACTAGCTTCTGGTCACAGACTCTCTGCTGGCTGTTCCTAACACAACCCCGTGGTGGCCTTTGACTGATGAGTCTCAGCTTCATTTTTCTGCTCCTGATGGAGGTTTTGTAGTGCCTGTGTGTTGGTGATCTGAATATCTGCTGAAGGGAACTTTTTTCCTCATGTGTGGTTCTGTTTTCACCAAAGGTCTCACCTTTACAGTGCTTATTATGCATCACCCAGGTGAACATGTAGAAGTGAGTGACATCTTTCTGCCTCAATATTCTATATTTGCAGTAGATATAAATTGGTTTTCATTGATTTTTTTTTCTTTTTTCCTTGTGTCGAAAAGACTTTGGTATTGATGTTTGGGCAATATTTCTTTTTTTTTTTTAAGGTAATCTCAGACCTGTCTGTGCTGTCCATTTTGTATTGCAAAGCATGTTAACATGAGTCTGAATCTTGAAAAAATTCCTGTCTCTCCTGTGAGAAATGTTTGTATTCTCCCCTTGCCCTTCTGGAGGTTGCTTGAACACCTTCTGATTTGCACAGGACTCAAACAGAATCTCTGCACCACACCAAACATTTGTTTGGGTTTTCTTCCTRAATCATTCTAAACAGCTGTTTGTTGTTCAAATGTGTTCCCCTTCCAGAAAGAAGTCAATAGTGTAACTTKCTATTTTATCAAAACCTTAAATGCTTTATGTTTTAAAGATTAGGTGTCAACTTCCTTCCGTTTCATAGAAAAACTAGTTAAATATGACAACCATTCTGAATATTTTGAGATTTATTAGGAAAATGAGAAAATCTTTGGGGCCAAACCTGAGACTGAATGTACTTCAGTGTCTTGTTTTGTCTTCAGGAAGGACATTCTCAAGCAGCTCCATCCTATGTCAGTGTTACAAATGCAGCTGTGCAAGACTGGCTCTTGGTAGATCTTGGTAGAAACAGAGAACAGAGGTTGGTTCTTGTGTTGGAGGATTCCTAACAGGAATGGAAAATGTCCTATTTTAAGTTGTTCAGGCTTTGGCTACACATTAAAAATACCAATGCTAAATACTTTATATGGATGTGAAAAGCAGTGCTGCTGTCATCATATTCCTTACAGGATCTTCCTTTGTGGGCTTTGAATTCAGCCAGTTTCTTTATAGGCATCTTACAATATCTGTTTGTGGAACRTGAGGTTGTTCTCACAGTGCTTTTGCCTTATTACATGATTTCAGTAACATTTGTCTCTAGTGAAAACAATTGCAATTTCTTAACCTTTATGTAATAGTTTTTCATACCTCAGTATCTCAGTAACTCTCTTCTGAAGTTTGCTTTGTTCTGCACTTTTCCTSTTGGACACAGTAAGAAATATTTCAAAGACAGACATAAAGAAAAATGTCTTTACTTTTCACTGTTACTTTTTTTTGRCTCTCTGTTGGCTGAGGAAAAAGCATTGATTTTAAAACAAACCCAAACCAAATTGATTTTGATAAAAACTTCATTTCTTTCACGCTGAAAYGACAAATTTCAATTAGAAGGCTCTGTCATGAAAATGATGATTTAAAGCCTCTTTTTCTTATTGATTGTTGTTAGTTTACACTTGGTACTGGATTTGATTTACCTTTGGTTATGTTTCATGTAGTTAATTCACATTTTAATTCAGAGTTGCTGCACATTTCTTGATCCATCAAAGAGATAGGATGAACATTCCATTGCAGAAAAGGCAAAAGAACTTGGAGAAAATTCTTGCAGTAGAATTGTGGCTCATGACTGATAGCAGTTACTGATCAACATTCAATCCAGTGAGTGCTGCACTGATGAGATCTGGTCCTGATGATGCTTCAGGACTTCTTGGTGTGGAACTCTTGGCTAGAAGTCGATRACAAAACTTCAGTGCTTTTGAATCATCAGGTCCAATTTTAAACATAAAATAGAAGCCTGAAGAATAATTAACTATTTCTTTGGCAAAGGTCTGGGTCATGCAGGGCTGGATTGCAAAGCAAGGGGAGTTTGCATTTCCATTTAACAGACACTGCTGCTGCAGCTTCTGAAAATCCTTTCATGGTTAAAAAAAAARTRAAAAATCCAATGTAGAGTTCCTTTCTGAGTGATTACCTGGGAGAGTGGAAGGGATGCTCTCTGTTCAAGGAGTTTGAGTTTTCATTTTCTCACAGCACATGGAGGATTTGGGGCTGTGCCTTCATCCCTTTGGTCACTAGGAAGTTCCAGCATGCTCACCTCCTCGAGCTGCTTGAGGTCAGTTATGTAATTGCTCTTTGCAGATAAGAATTAATTAGCCTGATTATTTTTCATAGCTTTTGGATGGCWTCCCCACCTGGAGAGGAGCAATTCCTCTGTGGCAGTGAGCGATTGCTGAGCCAGAAGCTTTCTGCCTTGCACTTGTAAGAAGTGCTGACTGGTTCTTTGGGTTGTGTGAGGAAGCAGGCAGCCTGTGGATAGAATGCAAAGGACAGTAAAGCAGTTCCACAAACGAGCTGGCCAGCCCAGTGAGCTGCTGGGTGGCTTTGGCTTGTGCAGTGCTCATTCCCTTCTCTCCCAGCTCAATAGCACGTTAAGTGGCAGCTCAGGTAGCTGTGTTTGCCCTCCTCCCTGTTCCTCCTACAAAAAATGTGTTCTGGATATCTTAGGTTTTTTAAGAGTATTGCACTTTACAGCTTTATTACTTAAAGAGGTGTGAAAGTCATCCATAAAGGAAAAAATGCTAACATAGAGGTTTATTTTCTCCTGTTATTATTAAAGTCACTTCAGAAACTGGCTGGGTGTATCTGGAGAGCTTCCCACCATCCCAGGCATTTGCTCCTTTTCAATATTTTGCAGCAATTACACAGTGCTTTTTTAACACTTTCCCCTTGACCAAAATGCATTTGTGAGAAAATGACTAAATCCCAGCACGAGTCCTGCAAAGTTTTACACACCTTGTTAAATGTAAGCATGTGAAGAGCTCCAGGATAGTTATTGGGATTACTCAAAAATGTGGCTGTGGGTTTGAGGCTCTGCTGGAGGAAGCTGTTACTGCTTAGAGGCTTCTCACCTTGGGAAAGGAAAAATGTGCTTGTGAAGTGCAGGGATGTTAATATGGGAAATCTTTCTTCATTCAGTTGCACAGGGTCTGGTATTTGGAGGGCTCATTTTGTTATATCACACGTGGATKTTAGTGAAGTGGTTCTGACAATTAACTTTGTAGGATTTTGTTTACTGAAAATCAAATCTCACTGGAAGCCTGGACATTTGCTGTAATAAAAAGATTATGGATAGCTCCTGATAGCTTTTAAAAGCTATTTAATTGCTGGTTGTGTCAAATTAAGCAATTAAGGTCACTTAATCTACTTGATTATTCATCATATTCCTCTAGTAGTACTCTGTGCTTGGGATCTGTGAAAATGAGCATCTTGAGAAGCTGCTGCACTCATTCATAGCCCTCAGAACAGGGCACATGTAATAAGAAAGAAAACTTCATTCTATGGTAGTACAAGCAGCTGTCAATGAATGCCCTTGTGTTGCCACAGCAGGAGCTTCGAGGAAAAAGGAAAAAATCTAAAAATGTGTAGTCATTTAAAGGCAGGTTGGTCACAAAAAACAGTATTAATGGATTAGCTCTTAGATGGTACTTACACATTTCTATTAACCTCAGGCCAGATTGTTTTAAGATTAGATGTTACAGGTGCTTCATTTCTGATGCAGTCAGATGCTGCTGCATAATAGGGACTGGATAACATTGGGTTACTTGGCATGAAGTAGAAAAAGGGAAGAAGGGCTTTGAGAGCTTGTTCAGTGCCAGTGGCTATTGCAGAATTTTGTTGGGATGATTAAATTTTGGTCAGTAGCTTCATTCTGTCCTGAGTAGTTAAGGTGGATGTAAGGCAGACAGAGAAAAAGGCCTTTTGCTTTCAGTCAGCTGGCAGGGGAAAAAACAAGTGTGAAAGAGGATTATCTGCAGTGCAGCTCTGACATCAGGGCCAGGTTTTGTTCCACAAGTGCATTTTTGGGGCACCCAGAGACCCRGAACAGAGAGAATGTTCTGTCAGTGTGAATGTTCTGTCTGTTCACCACATGTACCTGCTCTGGTTGCTGCTCTGTGCAGCACAGACCAGACCTGCACAGGTCAGGGTGACCTGTACCTGTGCTGTGTGATCACAAAGAAAGTGACTAAATCTGCTCCAATTTAGAAAAACRTGGACAGAAGGATCTCAGCTGTCCTCTTGAAACGAATGGAGCTTCTGACAATGGGGTCTGGTGTTTGCTCTGCAGTGCTGCTCGTGCAAGAGCAAACAGCCCTGCTGGWGTTCAGTTCCTTTCCACAGAGCAGCCTGCTGCTGGTGGGACCCTTGGAAAGAAATTTCAGTGCAGACAGACTGCAAAACTTCAGCATTCCATGTCAGTGTTCTCTGTGTTGTTCTGTATGAACAGGACAGGATCTGTATCAGCYCTGTGAATTCAGTACTGCTTGTTATTAATGAATTAATACAAATTAAGAAAGCTGTGATTCACATAACGGTGAAGTAGCAGCAGTGCCTTTGAGTTCTGCAAACTGAGCAACCATCAGGGTGGTGAAAAGTGCTGCTGGCCTGRTGGAAATTCACCTGGCTGCTCTCCCATTCTGCCAGTTTTCTCTCTCTGCAGGCGTGGGGTGTGTTAGGAGATGGCAATCCATGGGTAATTCCAGCCAGCAGAGCCCTCAGGATCCCAAACCGATTGTTAGCAAAGCAGGCACAACATTTCTGTTGCCAGCAGAGCCAAGGGATAAAAACAAGCTGAGAATCAGGGAATCATAACTGCCTCTCTGATGCTCCACATTTGCTGTGCCAAACATATGTTGGTATAGAAGAAAGTCTGATTCTAAATACCAAAGTGTGGGCAAGATTTAACTAAAGTTTCTGTAAAAGAAACCAAAGCTCTAAACTGTTGCTATATTTTACTGCATCTGCTGTGCATATGAGATTGTGTAAATGGACTGAACCAGTATGGAATTATATTGTAGCTGCCTRTAAAATTGCTGATACAACCCTAAGGGTAAAACGAAGGTTTGCCATCACTTTGCAGGTATCAGGTACCATATTCTGTAGCTAAGCAGTCACAAAATAGTTCTACAGTTGAAGATCTGTTGACTCAAATGTGCAAACCCAAAAGTTTCAATTTCAACTTTACTGCTGGATGTTTGTTAGCAGGCTGACTGGTTTTTGGCTGAAGTGTAAAAATGTTTCATGTCTTCTGAATTCACAGAATGGTTTGGATCAGAAGGGACCTAAAGTTCATCCCCCTGCCATGGGCAGGAACACCTTCCACCAGACCAGGCTGCTCCAAACCTCATCCAACCTGGCCTTGAACACGCCTGGGGATTGGGCAGCCACAGCTTCTCTGGGCAGTTATTTTTATTAATAAATAATTGTGAGCTTCAGTRCTGTAAAAACCCCAAACAACACAACCCTTTTCTCAGCAAACCATGGGGAGGTTATGGAGCTGTTACGGTGACATGTTTGCAGTGCATATGTTGGTAAATAAGCATGAATACATTTTAGCACCCTCTTCACAGTTTATAGCCAAACGTGTTTAACTGTTTACTTTTCAGTTTTGACAGTGCCTGGTCCCTGTAACAATGAGTATTTGCATCAGGTAGAATATTTTCATTGCAGATGCTGTATTTGTTGAACGGTGTAAAATTAATGCCATCTTTTTTGGTAGCCTGTGCCATTTTCAAGTCCAAGCCATGCTGTGGGTTCTCACTGAGTGTTTCCACGCTGTAACCTGTGCCATTCCCGCTGTGGGCCGTGCCCTCGGAGCAGTGACACCCAGCACTCGGTGTCCGTGTCAGGTCACTCGCTCCTTGTGCCCCAGTTCCTCTGAGAAACCTGGGGCTGAGCCGAGCTGTGTGCACAGACTCAGCCTGCCCTACCGGGGACTTGGGCATTTGAAACACTCGGCTGGTTTTCCATGGATGTTACAGAACTCTGACAATGCGGAGTTACCCTTAGGTTTAACATCACCCTCACAAGGCTATCAGATCAAACTTTAGTTTTAGTTTTATTTTTATAGTTTGTTAATAATACGGTATTTTGAGGCTGAATTTGAGCAGTTACCCAGCACTCTCCTAGTGGTTCTTGCTCACCCTCTAGCACTATGCGTCTGTTTCTATTTATTCCATTCTCCATTCTTCCCCCTCTCCCCCCGCGCCCGGTGCCGTTCCTGAGGGCGCTGCTTGCGGACGGCAGGTGCGGGGCCCGGCTCCCCGCCGGAGGCTGCAGGTGGCCGAGAGGGAGGGCAGGGGATGCGGGGGCCGGTGGCGGGCAGGGGCGGCCGTCCCGGCGCCGGCTCCGTCCCTCCCCTCCCGTCCTTCTCCTCCCCTCCCGTCCTTCTCCTCCCCTCCCGTCCCTCTCCTCCCCTCACGGCCGGCGGGCGGGAGGTGCCGCCGGGGCAGCTCCGCCCCGCTCCCCGCGCGCGGCTCCGCTCCGCGTTTTCCGGGCCGCGCCCCTGCGCTCGTGCGCCGACACTCGGACGTGCGGGGCCGGCGCCGCTCGCCATTGGCCGCGCCGCCGTAGCCCCATGGGCGTGCGGGCCGCGCATTGGCCCCGCGCGCTGTCAATCAGCGCGTGGCTGCGTCAGGGCCGGGTGCGCGGCCCCGTTCCCTGCTGTGTGCGGGGCCGGCGCGGGGCCGGTGCGGGCGGGGCCGCGCCTCGCTCGTCCCTCGCTAAGATGGCGGCGGCGGCGGCGGCGGCGGCCGTGGCGCGGCTCGAGGGCCGGGAGTTCGAGTACCTCATGAAGAAGCGCTCGGTGACCATCGGCCGCAACTCGTCGCAGGGCTCGGTGGACGTGAGCATGGGCCACTCCAGCTTCATCTCCCGCCGCCACCTCGAGATCTTCACCGCCGCGCCCCCGCCGCCGCCGGCCGGCGCGGACGGGCCGCCGCCCCCGCCGCAGGGAGACCCGGCGGGCGGAGCGGGGGGCGACTTCTACCTGCGCTGCCTCGGCAAGAACGGCGTGTTCGTGGACGGCGTGTTCCAGCGGCGCGGGGCGCCGCCGCTGCAGCTGCCGCGAGTGTGAGTACGCGGGGCCGGCGCTGCGGGGCCCGCCGGAGGCCGCGGGTGCACATGGCGTGTGACAGGCGAGAGCGGCCCCGTCCTGCCCGCGCCTCCGCCGGCACCGCCCGGCACCGCCGCCGTGCCCTCCGCCGTGTCCTTCCCCCGCACGGAGCGCCCGGCGCGGGCTGGAGCGGCCCCGGGCTGGCCGACAGAACCGGGCGCAGCCCGAGCGCTGCTCGCGGGTGTCAGGGGAACCGGCCGGGCGTTCTGCACGGCCCCGGGCTGGCTGGGGGAGTCCTGCAGCCCCCTCGGTGCTTTGGCACAGCCGGGGGGTTGTTCTGGTTTCGGTGATAGTTTCTGCTGCTTTGCCTAATTTGAACGTTTATTCTGATGGGTAAACTGAATCATCCACGTGAAATGCTTCTGCTGGCCTGAGCGTTTTAAAATGTTTTCGTTACGTGACAGCAAATGTATTAAGAGGTTTTAAACGGTAATACATTCCTTTGCCATTACCAAACATTAACTGTCCGTGCAAAATGATTTTCTAGGGCAGTAAGTGAGGCCTGCCCCCGACACTTAAGGCTGTGTTGAAGTGTAAATAAGTGATCTGTGCTCTGAGGAGTCACATGTAGGAAAAGTGAAAGTGTTTTGGTTTAGTGTATTTTAGCTTCCTTGACTAAGAAATAGCTCAGGCGTTACGAGTGCTGTGCCTTTATAAAGCACATACCATCAGTGACACAGCCTTAATGCCCTRTGAGCTTTTAAACTGTGTTTAGGACATCGATGGGGTGTATTTTCTGCTCTGTCGGCATAATGTTARTTTTGTCACCTGGTTTCTCTGTGAAAATCAAATTGTCTTACCTTGCTGCTTTCTAGGAAATGCTCATTCTGAAGGGCTTTAACAGTGCCAGTGTGTAGTCCTGAATATAGTTGGAGGACTTGTTTGACCTTTAACTGTCAGTTCTATTTTTGCTTTCTGCTTTTAATATTAATAATTATTTGGCATGTGGTTAATCTGTATTTTAATCTAACACGTTTATGAAGTGTAGATCAAATGCTTTTTTTTCTTTACAAGCACTGCGGTAAAAGATACTATTTGTAAGCACAATTGTGCATGGTCTGTGTTGATTTCAAACAGTCTAGAATTAGTTGGAGTAATTGAGTCAGTAACATTCTTTTAAATGTTACCTGAGGAAACATTTAAAAGAGGAAAAAAGTACTTCTTCTTCATGCTGTCCACTGACTTGCAATTTATTCTAGTTCTTTCCATCAGTGTCGCTTTCCAAGTGGAAAGAAGATTCAGAAGGATATTTTGTCTCACTTTTTTATTGACCAATGATGAAAAGTTGTGTGTAGTTAAAATTTCTTCACCGGTGAACGTGGGTGGTGGTGCAGGAACTGGCRTTTGCTGTGTTCAGAGGTGACACCATTCCTTGGGCTGTGCACACACAGTTCCCAGAGCTGCTGGAAGTGGTTTTCTCCTGGTTACAAACTGGAGATGTGGGCCAGTAAATAAAGGGTGCCCCTGGCCAGGAGCTGGAGCCGCCGTGGAGGGGGATGAGCATCGCCTTGGAGGGCAGGAAGAGCCTGCAGCCCCAGAGTTACACCGCTGATTAAGAGCAACTGCTACTTTGTTGCTTTATTAAAAATAAACCTCTTTCTACAACCCAAGTCTTACTGGGGTTGAATGGGGAAATAGTAGTTTCATTATTTGCAAAGCAATTTTTTTGAACAGAATTCTTCAGGCAAATTCAAGGTACTGTCTCCTTTTAGGAAGTCCTTACTGTGGCTTGCTGATGACTAATATTGTTTGTAGTCCTGTTCTTGAGTTTTGTTGTAGATTTAATTGGTCACACTGAAGGTGGTCTCCTGGATTTTAAGAGTCAAACTTACTTCAGTATAATGTAAACAGTAATTAATTGTTGAAGTGTGATGGGAAAGAAAGTGGTTTTGGTGTGAGCTCAAGATTGGTGATTGCCAGCCTTCAGCTCAAGTAATCACCAGATCTATTTTTGTTGTTCTTTAATCCTCCTCTGTTGCCAGTAATAAATATGCTTTCCCTATGACTTCACAATCATCAGAAATTTTAATGGCACGTGAAGTTGAAAAAATTTAGGGTGGCCTGTTCCTTCTGTTTGCTTTTAAGTGATCCTGGAAACCAAGAATGGGGGGTCCATCTCTGTTTTGTCTGATTATTAATGACTTACAAGGTGCCAAGTACAATACTCTTACAGACTTGAAATCTCTTATTTGCTTGTCACTAATAATTGTATGTAGTTCCAGTGTCCTTGGCCTTTTTTTGTTTCAGCACAATGTTTAAATTTGACTGCATTAATAATGTTAATGAACTCCTTGTTTTTGGAAGGATAAAAACAGAATACACCTTGGTAGTCTCCTGCAAAACACACATTTTAAACATCTGGGGAAATTAAATTATTAATGTYAGAGTATACACTTAGCTGTAATAAAGGCATCTTTTTCTGCAGATAGAAATGTCATGAAACATGGAATTACTGTGCCTTAAGATAAGTGTTCTGGTTGCTATTTTTAATGCCTCCCTGGAAGCCTCACTGGCAATTCAAATGTTGAAGTTATCAAGCAGGAGGTAATAGCAGTGGGAAGTGTGTTTTTGTTTTTGCAGTTCTTGACAGACTCCCATCCCTACTTGTGTATGTACAAACCAGCTGTCGTCTTGTGAGATGAATCAAGTGGGGGTGGGGAGAAAAAAGCCATTTTTGAGTGTGTCCAGCCAGGAGCTCTTCTGTCAATGTCATGGCACACGTGGGATGGAAGAGGTTGCAGAGGCTCCTGCTCAAGACACTCAGATCAAAACAAGAAATTAATATTTCTATAGCCACCTTTGAGATGCACAGACTGTCCCTCTCCCGTTCCTCAAGTTCATGKTTTTTAATTGCTTTCATTTGCTGCCTGTGGAATTTCCTTGCCTTCAGTGAAAGCATTGATTGGACATATTGCTAGGTAAATCATAGCATCAATATTTGCTTTTGAGGTGCTTGGCTGGAAAAATACCTTTTGTGCTGGGCAGAGCAGTGGTTGTTGTCAGAGCTGTTGTGTACAGCTTTTGGAGAGGCAGGATTCCAGACAGATGTAACTGATACAGCTGGAAAAACAGACAGACTTCTGGGTACAGCTTTGCTCTGAAGGAGTGCTTTTGTTTTGGTTTGATTTTTGGGTTTCTGGGWTGTGCTTTGTGCGTTTGAATTCACAGAACTCAGGACATCTTGGACTTCACTGTTCTGAGGCGCTCTTACTCATTTTGATAAACCCATAGATTTTGTATTTCAGTCATTACTTTTGGTTTTGCTTTTGTGGAAGTAATTTGTGATTCATAAACAAGATGCCATGAAAATAGGAGCAGCATTTTTAAGTCAGATCACAAATGCATTTAGTCCATGACCTGCCTTCAGGAGTGGCCAGTAGCAGATGCCCAGGAAGGAGCATAAAATTGATTAATACAAATGGTTGTGTTTCGCTTGGTTATTCTTTTGGATCCAAAGTCAGAGTTCAGTTCTTCTTGAGTTAAAATAATTTACTGTTTACATTTTTTCTCTCTCTTTTTTTAGTAGTTGAGTTTGGGTATACCTCCTCTATCCACAGTGTCTTTGGATAGTGAATTCTGCAAAGTAATTGGAGCCCATGTTGGGAAAAATACCTCTTTTTGCTGAGTTTTTGGAACCTGATGCCTGGTAATTTCATTTGATCCAACTGAAGCTCTTTTATAGTAGGAGACAGTAAATAACTCTCCCATTCTGTCATTCATTCTGCAGACTTCTTTACATTACTGAGTGTGGGTGCTCTTACAGTAAATGACATCAAATACGTTTTACTTGAGCTTAACATTTACTGACTAATCCTAAATTAAACCTGCGTAGCTGAAAACTAAAATTTAATTTGTTTGTATTCCTCTGATTTTCCTCCTGGTAATACAGAGGGCTGGATCAATAATTTTGGCTTGGTCTTGTAGTCTGGAGCTGCAAGCTGGGGTTATTGCTGCCTTTAAGCAGTAGAAGTTCTCCTGCTGATGAAAACTGGTCGATTCTGAACAAGGATCAAGTATATCTATTCCCTGAGTCAATTCTTTGGAAAAGTTTATTATGTTCAGTGTTACCTACCCAGAAAACAGATTGTAAAGAGCCTCAAATGCACCAGTGCACTTTCTTCTGTCATCTAATTGCAGTTACTTAAATTATGAGTGGTTTGGCTTAACATGTCACATGGAGGTGAAAGGATCATGACATTTCCTTGGGTGGTGTTCCATGGTAGCTAAGGAGGAACATGCWCTGCTTGGGTTTCAGTTATGGYTTATGTTCTAAAGGTTTTCTTATGAATAAACAGATACTTTGAGCATTCAAACCAAACAAGGAATTGGAGGTAATATACCTTGAATTTGTGTTAATATACCTTGCAGTGTGTACTGCCAGAGTGCTGTAAGTCCYTCAGACCATGGGGCACCTGCTTTCTCCCTTCCCTGACACCACTTTTGACAGACACAGCTCCTCAGGRTGACAGCTGCCTGAAAGCTGGGGAGACCTTGGGACTGATTTSTGTTCAGAGGTGTGTTTGGAGCTCCACACCAGCTAAAAAACTATCAATTACAAATAAAACTATCAATTACAAATAAAATATCAATTACAAATTACCTCAGAACATGCATTGCYTGGGTTTGRGTTATGGTTTATGTTCTAAAGGTTTTCTTATGACTAGAACTGTTAGATGCTTTGAGCAACCAAAGCAAACACATGCTTCAAGGAATTGGTGTTGATATATTTTGCAGTCTGTACTCAGAGTGCTGTGAGTCCCTCAGACCATGG
>JACDOX010000307.1:290501-336957 GCA_014549065.1 Cardinalis cardinalis
TGCTGCAGTGGAGCAGGAGGGAAGGTCCTGTTTTCTGCAGTGCTCCTGGTGCAGGTTGGGCTGGCCTTGGAGCTCATCAGATGTTCAGATGCTGCTGCTCTCTGCTTTTTTTGCTATTTTTGGGTGCTTTGCTGTTGCATTGAAGTGGCTCACAGAGAGGTCTGGCAGGCAGTGGAGTACATGGTGGGCCTGCACAGACTTTGGGCAGCAGTCAGCTGGCTGGGACTTGTGGAATTGTACAGTAAGGAGTTATAGGAGCTGTTTGTGCTATATGAAATAAAAATGGAAAGGAAAAGAAAGATTTGAAACAGTGGAAGACCAAAAGGATTTTTGGTGTACTAAARAAGCACTTGCAATGTAATGTAAAAATCTTTCAATCCTAGAAGTTCTTGAGACAGCRTGCCTTTTGATAAAGGAGTATGTTAAATAAAAAAAAAATTAAAAGGTTAACCTTAAGTAGACAGGATGCTGACATAATTGATGGTATCATACTTTTGGTTAATCTGTGCTTTCYGGCTCTGTTTTTATCTTTCTGTAAATGTGAATACACAGAGAAAACATGAGAGAAGAAGGGGTGTGGGTTCCTTGGCTGTGGATCATCTCATAGCAGAGGACACAGTTAATGTATGGTGTGCATTCCATATATTAAATCAGCCTGGCTCCTGCCTAAATCCAGGCTTTGCTCCACTGGTCACCAGTCCAGTTGGTGGTGTATTGTGCAGTAGTGGAGTTACAAACTCTAGGGAAAATTGAACATTAAYGATATAGTGCAGGTAAATGTATTTWAAAAAAAATTTCTATGTGGTTTTTGTTTGTAGTCCCAAAAAAGCCCTTTTATCTCAAGGACTTCTCTCTCTGTAAGGCAGGCAGGTGAGTGATTGGAGTTTGTGCAGCATTCTGTATGGGCTGCCTGAAAGGAAAGCATTATTTTGAAGATAACTGTAAAAACTTCACTGACTTTTACATGTCTTTCATTGCAGGGGCTGCATGTATGGGATGGTGCTTTTTCAGGAAATACATAAATGTGCTGAAGTTGACAATTCAGGTAGCTCCCATGTGATTTGGTTTTCCTGTGGTGTCTTTTGAGGGCCTCAGCTTGACAGGTTGTAGAAACATCTCAAACAAGGTGTGATTTGGAGAGAGCTTTTGCTCCTTTATGCAGGACAGCAAATCCAGAATGCCATCAAAGGAAAAATCATAATAATTCAGCAGAGTTGATCCAGCCTTCCAAAACTGCTTGGCTAGCAGGCTTGGAAGTAGCTGTGCATGGGCTTCCTGCTCTGATGGAGCTGCCTGCTCACCTCCTCTCTGAGCCTTCTCCCAGGGCTGATGAGGTGCAGCATTTCAGGAAAACCATCCTTGCAGGGGGAGCAGATGGTAACAAATACCAGCCTTCGTGTCTGTGCAGTGTTTGGTGGGCTTGGGTGCTGATAGAGGTTGGTGGGAGTGAGTTCCTTAAATGAYCATCAGTCCAAACCCTGTTTATCACTTCCAGAGATGAAAGCAGTAAATAATGCATTAAGCAAAGAGGTGYTCAAGGAAGTGAGTTGTTTTCTTTCCTTGGGTGTGTGGATGTGCTGGGTGTGGCTGGGTTAGGCTCAGATAAAGGTCTGGAGGTGTTTCTGTCTGATCTGCCTGACATGGTCATCACTCAATACACTTATTTTGGAGAAACCAGCCAAAGCACTTGAGTGGTCTGACCCAGGAGGTTTTTTTATCAGGTAGAGGAGGGGGTTGGTGGCTTGATCCTCTCTGCYCTTCCATATTACTGAACATTTTTGCCTTCAGTAGCATTAGGAGCTGCAAGGCAAACACTGACTTTGTGTTCAAATGCTATGAAAATCTGTAATTTTCATAGCATTTGCAATTATTCTGAAGTAACTTTATTAAAATGACTAGATTGGGTGGTAAGATTCTCATGGGATGATGAAATGCATCCTCATGCAGCCCTACTCTCAATGACACCATCAAGATCCTGGCACCACTTCTGCAGCTGCACCAGGGTGGAAGAGCAAATGCAGCAGTTTGAGGTGGTTCCCCTCTGCTGGGAATGCAGGTTCTGAAATGAATGCAGGGCTGATGTCTCAGTGTAGGGTGGGCTCTACAGTTTGTGGTTGGGTACAGAATTATTCAGCTTTCTAGATATTGATAATTAACACAGACATTTAGGACCTGGAAACCACAGTGTTTCAGTTAAAATGTCCACGTGACGGGCGCGTGTGGCAGCACAGGAAAGAGATGCAATAGGTAAAAACCACAGGAGAGCTTCAGTTGTTTGTTTATCCTCTTAAATTGAAATTCAGGCCTTTGTTTTTAAAACCTTTTCCTGGTATTGGTCTGCCCATAGACCTGAGAAATGCAACTAGTCTATGAATATTCACCCTTTCTGTAACAAAACTTCATTAGAAGTGAAATTCTGCCAGAATTCTGTTAAAACTTTAAAAAATATTCTGTTTTCTTTATTTCTTCCTTTGTTTTMTTTTTTGAGATTTTTTGGTAGCCTAAGATGCTGTTTTCTCATATAGTAATTTTTCCTTAACTGCATCACAGGATATAGGGAATATTACCTCAGACAGAAAAAATTGGCACTAATTGTTAAACCTTCACAAGATAAACTGAAAAACCTCATTTACAGTTGGGAGGAGAGCTCAGATCCTTCCACCTTTCTCTGTTTAAACATACAAGGTAAATTTAAAGCAACTCCTGCTGAAGATTTCCTTCATGAATTTTGGCCTGTTATGAATGGCTTTTGCTGTCTCCTGCAGTGCAGGCAGCCAGAGCACTCCTCTGCCAGCACACCCTTGTACACAGATGTTGACTTTCCTGTCAGTAGTGAAATAGCCCTGCTTGTTTTATGGGGTGGTTATTCTGAGGTTGGAAGATTGTTGAGCCTGGAAGAGATCACTAACCCCAGCTTGCTACTTAGCTATAAATAAGTTTGGTCTGCTGTGGACTAGTAAGTACTCAAGATTCTTACGTGAGGTTATTCACTCTTATCTAGGGCTATCAGCAAACTGGGTGGTTTGAAGCCTTTAAAGAAAAGAAGCATGCAAGCCTTGCAAAAGAGTCAAAGAAGCATCTGAATATAAATAATTCAGCCCTCAGCCAGAAGGATAAAATAAAAATCTGTAGAAGTTTTAAGTTTGGGGGTAGTGTTTTCAAGTTATTTTGGTTTAATAGTAGCTGAAGGAAAGATTATTTGTATTTGTATGCATTTTTTGAGTTAGCTGCAGCGTTGCTGGAAAGTGTGCCATAAAATAATTGAGCTTCATCTGAAGAGCTGGAAAGCATGGTTACATGGAATACAAAATAACCAGAGTGTGGGAGAGTGTGACTTCACAGGGAGAATAAAACTGAGGAAGGTGRTTTAATCAAAAATGTTGGTTGTAAAAGTCAGGCTTTTCCACAGCTTTTGAAATGAAAAAAGAAAAATCCTGATGTTGTGGAAATGGAGCTGGGAGATGGCAGTGTAGGAATGTGTGATCTGGGTCTCTTGGTTTGGGAGGCAGGGTGTGTTTTTGGTAATTCCCATCATACTCAGACTCTGATTCCATTCTTTTACTGAAAGCTGTTGGTGTGCCTCATCCCCAAGGAAACTCTTGTTTCTGCAACTTGTTCTTTTTTGCAACAACCTTTGATATTACAGCATTTGGTGGTTTTCTTGTTCTTCCAGTAAAATTCTTTATCTGGAAGGTCTGGGTAGTTTAGGGTTAATTACTCTCAGGTGAGTGTAGGTAAGGCCCAGGGGGTTTGGGAGCCTGTTGCAGTGACATTGCACTTCAGCTG
The DNA here is from genome assembly GCA_014549065.1 of Cardinalis cardinalis. Classification (NCBI taxonomy): domain Eukaryota; kingdom Metazoa; phylum Chordata; class Aves; order Passeriformes; family Cardinalidae; genus Cardinalis; species Cardinalis cardinalis. The sequence continues at coordinate 294,288 of JACDOX010000307.1, forward strand.
GGACATCCCTGGGCTCTGCTTAGGGAAACAAGCATTGGTTGCTGGGTGTGTTTCACCAGAACACTTCTGTCCTTCTTGGGACTGTTTTGTTTTTATGGGAGCTGCTTGTTCCAGCTTTCCCCAGGAGATGTAAAGAAGGGAATATATACAAACTACCCTCTATTTTCCTAGGGATGTTTTGTGGTAAATAAATTGCTGACTGAGAACATATTGACAGTGTCTGGCACAGAGAAATAAGCTGGACTTAGCAAGKTCTTCACTGAATGAGGGAGACTTTTATTTTTAAATCCGAAAGGTCCTTAGATACTTGTGATGGTTCACACCATCTTTAAGTCATTAGAATAACCCTCTTAAAGATGTTCTAAATGGAGACAGGATTTGACTTGTGCAGGTAATGATTTAATGCAAAAATACAAAGGGAAGAACAGTCACTCTGGGGTATTTAAAAGGAAAATACTACATGATAAGCATTAAAGAGGAAGTGAATGGATCTGATATTGGGTGCAGAAGGGGCTGATTTGGGCAGCAGAGGGGCAGGTCCTTCCCCAGAAGATCCCTGTGGCAGCAGCAGAGGCAGCATTCYTGTACAGCTTTGACAGAAGTGTTTGAAGTCACATATTTGAACTCCATCTGAATCAGGTTTTCCCCCCACCATGTTTTGGAGTATTAAAACATCCCCATTGCCTTTCACTGTCACCTGGGCCATGGTGGCATCATTGTTTATTGCTGTGTTTGAGGTGCTGAGTGCACAGAGGAGCTGTGCACAGCCTCAGAGGTGCTGAGCAGTTTAAATGTGCACAGAGTGGCCTCCAGGAGCCACAGACACTGCAGAAGTCATTTTATGTAATCTTAGATAAACTGAGCCTGCTGCTTCTAAAGGTCGCTTCACACTGCCACTGGTTATATTTAATATAAGCCTTGAAGTGAGTTAGTGCCAAGCAAAGCATTGTTTGGAGTATGGAGAAATAACCTGGGAGCCAAAATTAGCCTGAGTTGGTGTGCAGTGGTGTGTGTTTCGTCAGGGCTGCCCAGATCATGTCGTCCCTGAAGGCAGCACATTCAGCTGGGGATGTTTCAGCCATTACAACATGGAACATGCTGGGGAGTGGTGCCAGTAACACACACTGAACATATGACCAGCACATGCCCCCGTCCAGCCTGGGCCATGAATTATTTACTTTTTGTTRCAAGCTGTTTATTTTTGAGAGGTTTTCTCCCCTCTGTCAGTATCAAGCACTGAGCCCTTTGTTTTCTTTTTACTATTTTTTTTTTAATCTTTTCTACTCTTGCTGTTGATTCTGTATTTCTAAAATTCTCTCCACCACCCCTACCCCTATTTTGTTTGTGCTTATTCTCTTGGGATGCCATCCATGCCAGGTAACTCCTGTGATAAGGCCATTGAAGCTGTGGAGGCCAGTCTGATTATTTTCAACTTGTAATTGAAAGATAAAATGACCTTACACCTAATCTTTTGGGACTTGGTCTATATTCATTAGTTAGCTGTGATACCTCTTCTCTGTGTCAATTTTTCACTGTTATGTTTCACATCTGTGAAATGGCAGGGTTTTTCCCTCATCCCCTGTCATCTTTGGTTAGATAAATGATGTGAAGCAGACACTCCATAGGCCTTTTCTGATTTTAAACTGATTTTTGATGACAGCTCAAGTTCCCAGACTGCATGTGACTCTTCATTTGTAGCAGCTCTGTGCTGTGGATTCTGGTACAAAATGAGTGAGCACCAAGCCAGCCTGATGGGCTGGGAGCTCTGGAGAGCAACAGTAGATAAAACTTTAATGTACATACAAATATACTGCATCTTTGCTGTGTGTTTCATAACATTTTAGGGAGTGTTACCTCTTGGATGGGATCAGGCTTGACACAAAATTAATTGGACTTGGTGAGCTTTTCAGAATGAATCATCTCATAGTTATTTGTGTGCACTGTAGGTAACAGGCTTAGCGTTGCATACTTCTTTATATAGATTATTCTTTTAAATTCAGTTTTCTCCTGGAAGTGCATTGAGTTAAAGGATACACTGTTACACAAGACTTTGCTTCTCATTTTAATATCCTGGTAAACTTGATTTTTCAAGGATTTGCAGTAATTTAAAGTATTCTTCTYGTGGTTCCTGTTTTTAGAAGCCTTTTTTTTAACATTCACATTAGAGCTCTACAGTAGCACAGGTTCATTAAAACTGCACTTTCTCCTTGTTCTAACCATCATTTTCAATAAAATTCAGGCCCTGCAGATAGACTGTAACTAACCCTTGGGTTTCTAGGTTAGTTAAAACAAACTCCTTGGGAGTCAGAGCTGAGAGAACCGTCCTGCCCTGCCCTGTCCTGTGTGAGAGCTCTGCTGTTCATGCTGTGTGCTCAAGCCAGATTAATTTACTGGTGGGCCTGAAAAACAATCCCTGGGAAGGGAAGGGGAGAGGCTTGGGATTAGTTTTCTGTCAAGTCAGGAGTGCAACTTTTTCCATTACCAGATGGGAAGATACTAATAAAAGGTTGATAACATGGTTTTAATAGCATTTCATAGAATCATAGAATTTTTTTAGTTGGAAATGATCTTCAAGGTCGTTGTGTCCAGCCATTGACCCAGCACTGCCAAGGTCAGCACTAACCCATGTCCCCAAGTGCCACAACCACATGTCATTTAAATCCCTCCAGGGATGGTGACTGCCCTCAGCAGCCTGTGCTGGGCACTGRCCACCCTTTCTGTGAAGAARTTTTTYCTCATATCCAACTTAAACCTCCCATGGCACAGCTTGAGGCTGTTTCTTCTTGTCCTGTCYYTYRTTCCCTGGGGGCAGAGCTTGACCYCCACCTGGCTGCAGGTCCCCCCTGTGCCTCCTTTTCTCCAGGGTGAGTCCCCCCAGCTCCCTCAGCTGCTCTTGGTGCTCCAGCCCTTCCACAGCTCCATTCCTTGGACATGTGGCACCCCCACAATGGCTTTCTTGTGGTGAGGGGCTCAAAGCTGGTCACAAGATTTGAGGGGTGCCCAGCACAGGGCACAGGCACTGCCCTGGTCCTGTGGCCACCATGGCTGGTGCAGGCCATGTGCCATTGGCATTCTTGGCTCCTTGGGCTGATGTTCAGCTCTTGTTTACCCCCAGGACCTTTTCCACCAGGAACTTTCCAGCCACTCTGTCTCAGTGGCTGTTGTGACCCAGGTGCAGGACCCAGCCCTTGGCCTGGTTAAACCTCACAACCATTGGTCTCAGCCCATGGGTCCAGCCTGTGCAGATCCCTCTGCAGAACCTTCCTGCCCTCCAGCAGAGCAGCATTCCCACCCAGCAAAATGCCTGAGGGTGCCCTCAGTCCCCTTGACCACATCATGGATGAAGATGTCAAACATGGGCCAGTGTGAATGTTGTCTCCTCTTGGAAGGTCTTGCTCTGATCCTCTCTGCAGGGTCTGCCTCTGCCCTGGGCAGCCTGTGCCAGGCACTCACCACCCTTCCTGTGAAGTTTTTCCTCATATCCAACCTAAAACTCCCTGGCACAACTTGAGGCCATTTCCTCTTGTGCCATCCCTCRTTCCCTGGAGCAGAGCCTGACCCCRCCTGGCTGCAGGTCCTGCCTGAGGCTCCTTTGCTCCAGGTGAGCCTGGAGCACTCCTCATGTGTGTCTGGCACCCCTGGCTCCCTCGTGGGCAGGTTCTCACTCTAACCCCAAAGGATATTTTCCTATAAAACCTTGTTTTGCTGGGTCATTGGTGCTGGTTTGGTTGGTATCACTGAGGGCTTTGACAGCAGAGGTGCTCCTGGCCCTGTCCTCCCCAGGCAGGAGAGATCCTCAGTGCTTCAGCTCTGGGTTCAGATGTGAGCCACAAAGCCTGGAGCAGGAAAAGCAAAGGAGACCACTGTGGACAGTGAAGTTGGACTGGAAAAACAACAAAGCTGTGCTGGTGCTATTTTTAGTAGGTCCAAACTATTTGTGTGGTTGATGGTTCTCGTTTTGCTCTTCACCACAGATGTATCTGCCGACACAGATATTTGATAAGCAGTTTCTGTTCAACTTTGTGTTTGTTTTCTGAGGGTGATGAAGAATTCAAGGTTTCTTGTTGTCTTTCAAGCTCTCTGTATGAGCTGAAGGAGTTGTGTCTCGTTACCTTTGCACTTCTTGGAGAAAAGCCACTCCATACATAAACTGACTGGTGTTTTCTCAGGAAAGTGAGCAGAACTGAGTGAAACATATAATTTATAAATTTATAATTAGTGCTCATAAGGTCTTCCTGCTGTGATTCCTGGTGATGATTAAAGAAGTGATAGTTTAAAAATAACCAATGCATCTTTTTGACTCTAAAAAACATAACAAACAAACTTGTGCATKAAAGTTAACATTTAATGAGCAAAAATCCTGATGATTTCTTATTTTGAGAAAGGATGTTGAAAAATTGCAGGCTTATACAGACTGGTTTTAATCTTCTAACTTGTCTGTTATCTTGGTTTTTAGCTTTTCTGACTTAAAATCTGCATGTTGTTGTATACTGGGAAGGTGTACATATTATTAAAATGTTGGCTAAGGCCATGGTCATGCCCTCCAGAATTGTTAAAATGTCTCTTGGATTCATATTTTAATTGTCATCTCCATTTTTGCTTTGCTTTTCCTTAATAGGATTTAGAATATTGCTCTTTTACTTTTCCAGATGGCTATTTCTAAGTGTCTTGGTCACCCTAGGACACTAAGATTATAAAATAATTAGATGTATGAGTTAAAACCAAGGGAAATTTACTCCACTTCTGTAGTACTATTTGCTGCTATTTACTTCAGTATTTATGGTAAATTTAATTTTGGGGTTACCTTGGTTATTATGGGAAATGCCACTTTTTTGTGATGCTTCCTATACTGACATAGGGATTAAATTATATATATATACTCAGGATAAAAGTTTTTTGTCATTATTGACAGAACTGTAATATAATGCTGTACACATATAGAAAAATAGGAAACACTTTCTCTAACTAGGGATTAACATTTCACCACAGCACATCTTTCTGAAAATCAAAATCTTTCAAATATCAGTTGGTTCTTAAGTGTAAATGGAAACATGTTAATTTAAGTGCTGTGAAAATTGGTGTTTGCAGTTCTCTTTGTGCAGCAGCATATGCACTGAACTCATTTGCATCTCTTCAGCTTTGCCAGACCAGGAGAGTGTGCAGGGGAATTTTGCAGTAATCCTATGACTGCTGAAATTGTTAAATATGCAGTCCTGGGTTGGGATTTCACTACAAAAAAAAAAWGAATTATAGCAATCAATATTTGTGCATGGCACAAATATAATTTTAACAGCCAGTGRTATTCTGCTAGAGGGAAGATCCAGCTTCCGGATGTGTGGGGAGGTGATGATTGATAATTTGGAGGATTTTTTGTTATATGACTGTTTTGACAGTTCCATTGAGGGAAGATGCTCAGTTGATAAACTGGGGAAGCCTGACTTGGACAAATATCACTTGATTTTCCAGGGAAGGTGAAAGTCAGACCCCTTGCTTCATCTATATCTCTGTTCATCCAGCAAAGTTGAATTGTTTGAGCAGTTTGGCAGGATCTTCCTCTGCCCAAGAACCTTCCTGGTGCTGATTGCAGCTCGCTTTTTTCAGCAATTCAATCATTTTATAAACTTAACTACATCAATTTGTGYGCTGCAAGGAAGAGTCTGCTCAACATTCATTTTTATTCTGGAAGTCTTCAACTGATACTGTGTCAGTTATTGCCTACAAAGTTGCTTTGGCTATGGCAGAATGACCAGAGGTTAAAGCACAGTGAAACAATGTATTATGACCATTTTTTTCTTTTAGATATTCTATTTTTATAAATTTCAGTGGTCAGGAAGAGCTAAATTAAAAAAAAACCAAAAAAAGAAAAAAAAACCACCAAAAAATAACAATAAGAAAGGTTGGAATTTGAAGCTAAACCAAAAGAAGCTGCTCTCAAGRCATGGTTGGTTTATTCTCAGAAAAGTCAGGTTGGGTTCGGTTCACACAACCTAAGGAGATGCTTTTGTCATCACCCTCCATCCTTGTTSTTTGTTTTGTGGGATTGATCTGGTCATTGTGGATTCCCACCCTGGCTGCAGGAATGCAACCCAGGCTGAAGAATACAGCAGTGTCCTTGATTTACACAGGACTAGAAATAAAAAGTGAAAATAGTGCTTTTACCACTGTTTGGTATTGCAAAAAAAGAAAAAAAAAAAGAACAAAAAAGGAAAAAAAAAAGTGGCTGTTTTTGGCCAGTGAAAGATTTTTCAATTGGTAAAAGCAGGGTAGGAGTATGGTTAATTAAAAACAGTAGATAAAACACAAAGAAACAAAATGAAAGTGTGTCCTTCAGTGTCAGCAGGGGTGGATGTGCCCTTGCTGTTGGACACCTCCAGGTGTGCATTGTGGGGATGGTTTTGGGTGGTTCTGCACAGGACAAGGCACAGGAGTGAGGAGCACTTGTAGTAACCTGGAGTGAGTAACACTTGTCACTGGAGTGAGGAGTTCCTTGGTACTAAAGGAAAGCAAAAATGAAGAATCCTGTCCCTCCAAGTACTTTTCAGTATTAAGATAGAAATTTCAGCTTTTTCTTCTTTATTTTTTTAATTAGTTGAAATATTGCTTTAATTTTCTTCTGGTCAAAAAAGGGGAAAAGGTCTTGCTTCTCACAGACACTTAGGAAATGAGGTTTGTGTTGTTTAGCATCCTCAAACCCTTCAGTATTTAACTGTATGGMTTTTAATTAGAATGTATGCATTTAATAAGCAGTTTTCATGGTCTAATAGTAAAGTACTGATGAAATGAAAGTTCCTTTAGCTCTGTTTGGGAGAATGTGATAAATGGCTTAAGATATTGGTGTGTGTGTTACTTTTTGCCATGTGAGCTTCACAGCCACTACTTCTGTGCTCCTTAACAGCTCCTCTTGTGCAACAAACTCTGATTGAGGCACTTCAGTCTCATTTAATGAACGAATCCCCCTGCTCCTGAAGACATGTCTCTCACCTGATGCTTTGCCTCTCCAAGTGGTTGTAGAAAAAGGAAGAATTGGGGGATGATCCAATGGTTTAAACAAAGATTGGGTGTTGGGAAAAATATGTTCTGTTCCCGACTCTGTTGCACACTTGCCAAAAGAGCTTGGCCAAGTCACAAATCTATTTAATCTGTTTTTGGAAATGGGAATAATGCTTCATGGGCAGGCAGATGATGAAATTTCAGTGCTCTTTTCCAGCAGTTTTTATCAGGGAAGAGCTTTGCCTTGTCTTTTAAAACCAATCCCTTGGGTTTTGACGGGGATTATTTGGTGTGCAGGGTGAACTCTCTAATTCCCTCCCTGCTCCCTCTTTTTGAAGACTGTTGGTGCTGTTTTACCTAAACTTTGGTGTGTCCCAGAGTTCAAAACCCACTGGATCTACTGAGCTGACCTGTGTGCAGTATGTCAGTGTTTCCTAGTGAAAGGGACAGCAGTGCCTTAGTTATAGTTAGGACCTTGTAAGTAGCACAGAAATTAGTTTTGGAAGCTTATTTTTCTCTATTAGTTCATATCTCAAGCTTGCAAAGAGAAGGGTTAGAACAGTTGCATTTGGGAGTGTTGTCTTGTGTAATATAGTTTTTCTCATGAAAACTTTTATTGAGTCTATTTTTTTTTTATTCCTGGACAGATTTCTACTTGCGTGACTCTGACTGGTTAAATCATGTCTGTTGTTTTTATTTGCTTTTATCCTTCTGTGCTTTTCCTGCTGCCCCTTACACAGGCCACAATTTGAGAACTTGGCATGGTGTCAGAACAGCTCAGGAGGAGGAGGAGTGCTTCTTGAAGGATATTTTCCAATAACAACATGCTTGTTGTAGATTAGTTTCTTTACTTTGTGGCTTTTCAGACTTTTTGGCATCTTGATTGGTTCTTGAGCATCCACACAAGTGACAAAGGAACCTAAATTTATGTCACACTGTGGAGCAGTCAGTGCATAGAACATTTCTAGAGGGTCTGCACATTCAGGAGAAAAGCTTTAGGAATTTGCAAATAGAAGGAAAATTGGAAAGTTGTTAGAACAAACATTCTGGAGAGCATGCTTGGTTTATAAAAAAAGTCTCAGAATATAATACAAAAATCTTGATTTCTGTTAAGATTCCCAGCCCAGCAGTATCACCACAGTGAAGCAAATATGGAATGGCTCTTGACCATCAGACATCTTTAGGTAAGCAACTGTGAAATTTAATGAATGCCCATAGCTGTGTGAGAGGAGGCTGAAAAAAGCCTGCTCATTGACCAGACAGGCACATTTAGGGGGGAAATGAAACACTGCTGTCTACTCAAAGTTCGAGTTGGTAGGAAGCAGTTTTTGTCATTCTTCAATGGCCTGAGTTAGTCATGGATTTCTGTGTCAAATAAAAGCTTGTGCTGCTCTTGGAAGCAGAGTTGTGCCTTGAAGAGCCCATCTAAAATAAACTTTGCTTCCTTGAATGGGGAATAATCATTGTGCAGCCCAGCTTCAGTGGGTAGCTGCTCTCTGGGTAAGGAAGTTTGGGCATAATTTTGTAATGGAATGCAGGTCTCTGATGAGGTAATAAATGAAGGCTTTTGTTACTAAAGTAACATCTGAGTCACAAGTGCTTTTTTTATGATTGTGCTTGCGTCAAAACACATCATGACAGCACTTGTTCACTGTACTCCTCCTACTGCTTTAATTGTAAGGAATGTGAGATGCCAGGAACTCTGTTTGGCTCTCAGCAGTTTGGTTTGCTTTGCTGATAGCTTTTATTTAACACTGATTGATATTACTAGAACCTCAGCGTTTCCATATGAACTTTTGCACCCCCACGAGTACCCTGTGACTGAGGCTGAGGTGCCAGGCACATCTTGGTGGTCAAGGATGGGGTGGCTTTGGTTTGTCAGCTTTGGTTCAGCTGTGCTTGTAAATCCTGTGCATTGTGAGAAGTTTTGGAATGGCATTTACTGTGACAGAGAAAGTTGGAGCCTGCATATTTATGGTTAAATGCAGTTATCTGGAAGGAAGAAAAAATGATAATTGATTTCTGTTTTCCTATTGCAAGTGTTTTGTTTGTGTTTTTTAAGCAGGAAGCTGTTGTGTTATAGAGTGATGTATGTAGGCTTTGTTGGGACTGTTTGCAATTTGGCAAAGGTAGAGGCGCTCCAGCTTTTGGACAAATTTTAAATTGTTTTTATAGTTTAGTAGGAAATGTAGAGATTGAGACCACACAACCTGGCTCTGCATAAGGCTTTTGTGTACAGAGATGCTAAACACCCGAAAATGCAGTGTTTCCATAGGCGGAGTTTCTTTTGTATTCACAGGCTGGGGAGCCTCAAATTCCAGAGGCATTACATGAGCAGTTTTAATGAATTAGTGTCTGGTTTTCCTGCAGCAGATGTGACAAGCAGCTTTATAAGCTGCTTCCCATCGATCGCTGTTTTCCAGCTCTTTTGTGTCTTTCTTTTGCTCGGAGAAAAGCAGGGAAGAGCTCGGTTTCTACAGTAACTGCTGCCTACACTCCTGCCTGCAGGCCAAGAGCTTTCTCAGTCCTGCAGCCTGTGCAGGGCTCCTGCATTGAAATTCTGTAGGTTTTGTTTGGGTTTCTGGCTTTTTTTTTTGTTTCTTCTTGCTGGTTTCAATATTTTGTCCTTTAAGAAAAGAGGAGAATGCAGTGGAAATTTGTGATTTTGAGATAGGTAGTTTTAATTAACCACAGCACGTTGCTATGATTGTAAGATAACCTAAATATTTCTGCTGCTGATCGGTACCAGTGTTGTGTGGTTGGTATGGAAAGAAAAGAGATSCTGGCTGCTGAAAGAAGAACCTTTGAAAATCTGTGGTATACTGTGAGCACCCTTTTCTGTAATAATGCAGGGGAGGAGTGAGATCAGCTCCAAGTTGTTAATAGAATCCTTTACGTGTGCAGCARAATTTGCTGTAGTGGAACAACTTCAGCACACTCTTTTCAGTCTAAACTCTCAAATAGCCTTAGAGAAACTGCTGTGAATACAGGGTTAAAATTCCCAGTTTCTCATGATGTCAGCTCTGTGAGTGGGAACGAGCTGAACACCATTTCAGATGGTGTCATGTGTTTATTTCTCCATTTGTGTTTGCTGCTGGTGCTTCAGCAATGTTCCTCTTGTCGTCATCAATATTCTGCTGTCATAGGATCATTTTTTGACGCAGGCAGGTTTGTTCCAGACCCCTCTGAGGCAGGTCAGCACTGTTCCTGTAAGGAATATCAACCAGTAGCTTTACATTCTTCTTAAGCACTTGCTAAAACATGAGCAGGGAAGTCTGTAACTGAGGTTTCCCATGAGRGAGCCAGTAATTTATAGCTAGATTGTATTTCCAGCCTTTGCTTACAATTTGCTACAAGTGTTTTATTGGCCAACTTGAATTAACATGAGGTCACAGCAATATTTCATCACTTCTGATGCTGCATAGATCTTTGCTTTTGAATCTTAAGAGATCAGAAAATAGAGATAGATGGATCAGTGATCTTGTTCTTTTGGGTGTTTTCCATCCTGTTAGGTGACACTGTGTAGACAGTAATGGCACAACTGAAAAAATACCCAACTCCTTGTGAAGAGAATGCCCAGTGCTCAGAATAAAAATTCTAATTGCTGGTTTAAAAATCTGCCAGTGTTTTGTTCCTTGTGGCATTGGAGGTCGAGCGTGCCTCGAGCCCTCCAGTGTGTGTGTGGAGGATGTGCTGTGCAAAGATTGATCTTTGGGCCCCAGAAATCAATTGCAAAGGATACAGGGAATKAAGGGGAACACTGTGAGCTCGGGATTCAGTCCCCAGAGGAAAAACTGCCACTCTTGGAAGGGCATTTGCTTTCTGGGTAACCTCTAGAAATGTCCTGACTAGTAATGGCCAAGCATAATTGAATGTAAATTTATGGTAAATTAGCCACATCAGGACTTGGTTTCAAAGCAGGGAGGATGAGGAGGAGGAGGAATCCATCCCACCACAATGGATGTGGACATGGCCCTGATGTTCTGGCTGGTGTGGTTTCTCCCAGGCTGTGGTCAGCTGCAAGCAGGAGAGCATCAAAAATGTCCTTTCTAAAAATCTATTAGAGGAGCTGGGCTTTGTGTTCCATTAATAGAAATATTTTTTTTTTCATCACCACTCCCCTATCAATAGAGAAAACCAGATACTCCCATTGCCAGCAATGGAGAAAGGTTTACAGCTGTCATGTTACAACTGAAATCTCTGACAGGAGCACAAGGTGGGACCTGCATGAGCAAAATACCCATTGAGAAAGTTATCCCTGTTCAGGATCATAACAAAATAATTATAATCTAGTTTTATACTGGATCACTCTTTTTCAGTGTATCTGTCATAATTTTTCCTACACTTTTAGTGATGGCAAAGTGTTACAGCAACACTTTTTTAATGTACTCCTAGAAAAGACTTTGTAAAACAAATATCTGAACAGCTATTTCTGTTTAAAGAGTCAAGACAATGCATACTGTTAAAAATTTTTGTGTGATATTTTCTTAATAACCTGTATTTTATTAGTAATCATTTAGTGCTGGGAGTTTTCAGGTGGCTACTCAGTAAATGACTATTTGGATGGATTTATTTATCACCTTTGTTGTTAGCTTGGAAGCCCAGACTTTAAACTGGGTACTTTTTGATTATCTTGAAATAAAAACAGCAATTCAGTTCAATTTGTCTTCTTAATAARTTTTGGGTTTGTTGATTCTTTTAGCTCTAAAGGTGATGACTCTATTCCAGAAATGGAGTGTGGTATTGACTTCCAGTTCAATTAAACACAGCCCAAAGACTTAAAAATAAATTCTGGATGTGAATAATTCAGTATGCCTGCTCTTGGTGTTGAGCAGTCAGAAACCTTTTGGTAGAAAATTCAGACACTGAAATGTGTAATCATACTTCAACTTGTTGAGCTTTTTTCACTTCCRTGGTATTTCTAGTTGTACTTGTTAAGAATCATCTTTTAAGTCTTGTTTATTTAAAAACCAGTTAAAAACCACAGCCACATATTATTTAATCTATAATTAATATCCTGTTAATTCATTGTGATGGAATCAATAATAAATGAAGCAGCAAATGGAGAAAAGATGAAATTGGGGTCCTTGTGCTTTCAAATTGAAATTTCCCCATTAGCAGGAAGTCAATCAAATTGTCATTTCCAAGCACCACGTTCCAGTGGACACTTGCTTGACTGGACTTGCTGCTGGAATGCTCAGGGCAGAGGGAGAGGCTAAAGGACCTGAATTTGATTAAATTTAATTATTTTTTTTTCTTGGAGAAGCCCGAGGTTGGTTCTTAGTGCAGCCTTCCCCTGCCTAAGGAGTGGYTGTAGAAAGCCTGAGGCCAGGCTGTGCCAGAGCCTCACACTTGGGTACAAGCAGCTGGAGAAATTGCAGTGAAGAATTTGTRTCTGTACAAATGAGAAAACTGTTCACTGCTTGAGGGTGTAATTAGAGGAAATGAGTTGTCCAACTSTATGTTTGGAAGGCTTCAAAATTTRGACAAGGCTCTGAGCAAGCTGGTGTAACTTGGAAGTTTCCCTGCTTTGGACTGGACACTTTCAGAGGTCCCTTCCAAACTCAATTTCTTTCTAGTTGTGTCTGAAAGATGCAAAAACTCAATTTTTGCTTGACTTTTGAAAAATAATTATTTCAAAAGTGGGCCTAGGAGTGTGCACTGTAGGTGATTAAGTGTCAGCGTGCACATCTTCTGCCAGAAGTAGAAATAAATAAATTGGCTGTGAGAGTCATTTTTGTTGGAGTAAGGGGAAAATTTGGGGAGAAGATCACAAGTAGGTAGGTAAGAGGAATTAGAAAATGGATTAGTTTCTAATCTCCCTTCCATGGAAAGGAGACCATAGCTAGAAGTATGGTAATTTCCATGGTTTTTTGTTAGTTCACTGATCAAAATAGCAGAAGGAAGCAGAAATAGTAACATCTCAGGCTGCTGTACTGTCAGAGAAAACTGGAAGCTGTGTTTGGTGGTGCAGATGTGATAACGACCTCTGCCTCCCTTTGTGAGGAGTTAACACTGCCTGTGTTCACCTTGAAAGTATTTGAAGTCCAAAATCGRCACAAGCAATCTCCCAGATGCTGACTGGGTTCTTTTTTGAGTCTTGGCTTTTTAATGTGAAAAGTTGAAGCTGTCCTTGGCTCTCAGTAAATCAACAAGAGTTCAAAACCAGGCATCTTGTTATTCTTTCAGATCTCTTTAAATCCCAGGGGATCTTTAAGTTAACAGGGGTTCAGTATCACAGTCAGTGTGAAGGAATTGAGCTGTGCACTTGTAACCAGCCTGACTTCAGGGGTTATCACTGCTGAACCCTTATCATCTATTTGAATGTAAAATCTGGAGGTGCTGATAAAAGAACCTGCTGATCAAAGTGCCRTGGCAGCTTCTGTCTGGTTTTGGTCCTGGTTCTTAGAAGGCAATTAAACTGGAATAATTCAAAGATACTGAAGCACTTGGTGTCACAGCAGGGTTTGTGTAGAGGGAAAAATTGAATTCTTCTGCTGGGTTTTGGTTTCCCAGATAAAGACAGGATGAAATTCCTCCTTCCCAGCCAGGTGGTATTTTCACACAGGCAGARCTACAAGTGTACCATGGACAGAACTGCTGAGGGGAAGGGAGAAAATATTGGAAATACAGATGTGMCAAAACCAGACTTTGCACATTTTTACCCTGAGACACTTCTCTGGCACCCTGCAAGGTTCCTCAACTCTGCAGAGGTCCTGCCTGGATCAGCATCACTGTGTTTGCCTGGGAGCTGCAGATACAGATGAGTTATCTATGGAGTAGYTTGAAATGCTGTGATGTTTGGTGTCTGTTTTCCAGTAGTCAGCCCACAATGAGCTTTTTTTTTTTAATTTAAAGAAGAATAATTGAGGTAATGAGTTACATTTTACTTGTGACACCTCCTGTGGTTCCCTGGGTCACAGAGTGACTGTTGTGATGCTCACCTGGACTTGTCATCAATAAATATACAAAATTGCTTTATTTCTTTGGGATATTTTATAAGTGGGTTGTCTAGATGAGTTTCTCCTCCAGCATGCTGTGGTAGTGCATTGTGAAACTATTGTGAGCTTTTGAACAGTGAGTAAAACCCAGTTCAGCATGTTGAGGACTAAATGTTTGATGAGGTCTCTCCTTGTGGGTGTTTCTGTGTTTTTTGTTTAGTTCATTGTATAACTAAAGAATATGCCAAAACCAACTTGATTCTGATCAAATTAGAACGTGTTCTGTACTTTGATTTTGGATGTAAATATAATACATTTGCTTAACTGCAATTTATTCAGGAATTCTCTTGGTTAGTGTACACTCTTTATTCTGCTTTTTGGCTGAATTCCAGCTATAAAAATATCCTTCCGTTAAAAAAAAACTGTTTGCAAATATGAATCAATTGACAGATGTGGTCTTTTGATAATATTCAGGTATTTATTGCTCTTACCAGACRGGGATTTATAAGTACATTGTATTTGTATTTCCTTACTTACACTGGTTTTTCAGGAATGGGAAATGTAAACTGCACTGGGGCTGCCTTTGGTTTTTCATGTCTGTCAGTTCCCAGTTTGTTTGGCACGTGTAGAACCTCTGGAGTCCCCTGGTTGGTCCCCTGTGTTTGGAGTTGTTTTTGTGGGTGTTTTTTCCCAACCTTGATGAACATTTGAGAGCCCCCTGTCTGTGCTGTTTGCCAGAGGGAGATGATGCCTTCAGGGCTGCAGGGGGGTAAAAGGAGATCTTTTAATATGTGTGTGCCTACATGGAGTATCAAAGGAGCTGCTGAGTGTTCTTTTTCTGCCTTTCCATGTTCCTGAAGCTGTGGAGGTTTATATATGTTTAATTTAATCTCTTCCCCATCCTCACTGGTGTGGCACAGGAGGACTCCAGTTCCTCAGTGCTGTGCACTGGGGTGGTTTCTTAGCAGGCAATAAGGACTCTAACCAGGGAATTAGCACCTAAAGCCATATCCAGTTCTTCCCTTGACTTGAAATAAATTTGGTCTTCAAAGCATTTAAGGTAAATTTGCAAGTATGGAATAGCCTCATGAAATGCATAGGGAAGGTGACTAAATCTGTGTCAAGCAGATGTTGTTGTTCACTTTGTCAGAGGGATTTTTTTCTTAATGTTTGGCTGTCTTTGCATACACTTGAGTGTTGTTTTTATTGCTGCTTAGAAAATATTTTTATTACCAAAACAACCAAGACCCCTTTCCATTGTCACTAAAACGATACAAGCACAAAATACTTTCTACTGGAAAAAGCAAAGAAATGAGTTGTTACTGAATATATTAAAAAACCCCAACCCAGAAATTGGTCCATTTAACTTCCTTGCTGAAATGCTTGTGCAGTTTTTTGGCATAGATTCTGTTCCTAATTTAGTACATTGAGCATGTTTCAGAAATAGGTCGTCTGTTAAATGCGGACACGGTCCGTACTCAGAAGTAAGACAGAGAGAAAAGGAAGGTCACTGTCAATTCTTTCTCTTTTTCCTGATCCTTGAATGTGGATTGTAGGGAAAAAGAACCACTGTGGTGCATGTGGCAAGGGACATGGTGGAAATCAAATGCTGCCTTTGTTCTATAAACATCCTTCGATTCATTTGAAGATATGAAAGCCAAAACACAGGAGAGTTCATTTCTGAGGCTACTCTGCAGTGAGTGTTCCTGCCAATTCTTACATCACTTTTATGTTTAATATATTTTTCCAGAGAAATGATCACTTTTATTTACACTCTGTATTTTGCATTCATAGCTCATTTCTTAGCCCTTGTTCCAGCATGTGCTTGTTTCCTTTTTGTATAAAACTAGATCTGCCTAGAAGCACTTAAAAGCAAAACAAACCCCAAGCTCAACATTTTGTGAGGTTTGTTTCTGGGTATAGTCTTGTTGGAAAGTCCTTTTCATCATGTGGGAGGTGTGTAAATGTCATCGTGGGTTTAGTGCTCAGTGTAGTCTAACAACTTAAGGATGAGGAGGTAGTAAAGTTATTTAAACTGTATTTTTATAGATGCTTTTGTTGAGACAAAATTAAGTTTCTTATTTGCTCAAGATTAAGCAAATTTGTTTGCTGAGAAGTTAGAAACAAGCCTGTCCTGTTTAATTGGGTTCAGTTCTAAATGCTGTGCACAGGGATGTAAAAAAGGGATTATCCTAAGGTACATTCATTGCATTTTATTTTTCAAATTTGTAAACAGTTGCACATTGTTAATTTATTGTTTGTCATTAAATTTAGGCAGGTAATCCTTGGTTATACATGAAAATAGGCAGTTTACTGAAATTGGGTCTTAATTCAGCTCTGAAAAAGGTGTTTGAATGTAGTACTAAAGCAGCAGTATACTCTGTAAATGAACAGAACTGGAATTTATATATGCTTAATTTAATAAGAGTTTTAAGAGAAAAGAGCTTAAATCTCTTAGAGCAGTCTGTGAAACTGGTTAGACCTCAAATTGGCCAATGTTCATGCTTCTGATTGATTCTGCTGTGGTGGACCAACTGGTTCATTTGCTGAAGCCATTCCTTGGCATCATAAAATAATGAGGTTTTGTTTTAAAATAGCTCTGCTTTGGGGCTGCTGCAAGATCAGGATGAACCTCAAGAAATTTGGAGACAATGCACAAACTGCCCTTGTTAGAAAGAATTGCATTTCCTTCTATTCCTTAACAAATGTCAAGTGCTCACTGGGGATCTTTTTCTGGTCACATTGMTCTCCCTGTATGATCTGTAAAATGAAGATGGTGTGGGTAATTATAAATATATATCTAAAAATTATAAATTCTAAATGAGCTTAGGTGATAACATGCAAGTTATTCAGAAAGTCTTACATTCTGTAAACAAGTGACTCATACATTTGTTTGTTTATTTTTATTTTCCAGCTGTACTTTCAGGTTTCCCAGCACCAACATCAAGATAACATTCACAGCTCTGTCCAATGAAAAGAGAGAAAAGCAGGAGGCCCCGGAGTCGCCAGTGAAGCCTGTGCAGCCCCAGATCTCTCCCTTAACAATAAACATTCCAGACAACATGGCTCACCTGATCAGCCCCCTCCCTTCTCCCACAGGAACCATCAGGTATTTAAACCCTGCAGGTGGGATCAGGGCCACCTACAGTCAGCCTCAGCACAGCTTTCTCATTCAGGATTTTGCTTTTGAGGTCAGAATTTGRCTGAAGCTCAGCCTTACCTGCCTCCAGAAACCCCCTTTCTGCTGACACAGTTGCAAGAACATTGACATGTTCAAAGTGTAACATTCTGCTCAGGARCCTGGCATTTTTCTTGCATTTCAACAATTTAAATTGCTTTTTGCTCTTGCATGCTTATGGCAATGCTTCAAATGAGACAATTTTAAATGGCACCATTTTAAAACATCKTGATTTGCCACTGTCCTGAAGTTCATGGTCAGGAAAAATGGTTTGAGTTATTATTGGTGTGGAAAATAGACTGATCTCTTACTCCAGATTTGGTTTTGTTTAGTTGGAAGGGAGCAGTTTATTTTGTTTTGGTTTTCCTTGCCCTGCTGCTTCTTTGGTAATTGCAGCCCTTGTCCCACCTGTTACTTGGGACCAAAATTAAACACAAACAACCCATCCTCACAAATTACTTCAGATGGAATTATTCAAAGTCTTGGAAAGATCAGGAGCAAAACTTCCATGTCAAGGCCCTGAAAGTTCTCTCAGTCATGTTCATGCTTTTGAAAGCTTTTTTGTCTCCTCTCACTTCCTATGTCCATGCTTGCTTTTTAAAAGGTACAGCCTGATAATGAGATTTGAATGGAAGCATAATTGACTTTGCCAAGCTCTTGGTCTCTGTCTGGTTGTGTTTAATGACACCTGCTGAAATGATGGAAGCAGAGAAAAAAGATACCTAGACTTGTCTGTGTGACAGGTTTGCTTTCTTATAAGAATTCAGGGAAARCACATCTTGCCAGTGACAGAGCAGCTCACAAATCTTTCAGATAATATCCCATCTATCACCACTGGCTTTGCCTCACTATGAATTTTGTAATTCTCTTTAGGGCTTTCATACACCTGTTGAGTAGTTTATTACACAAAAAAGAAAGATGACAGTTTGGAGTCTATTTTGAGAGCAAAGCCTGACAGTTTCTCTGCAAATCATCCTGTTTTGTAGAAGACTTGTAAACTTGCTTTGATTATACCATATGTGTCTCTTTGTCAATATATGCTGAAGTGAGCAGAGCAGAGGGATGTTGTCAGCTGATACGTGCAAACACAGAGCAGGAGTGACCTATATCTAAAAAAATAAATTAGCTCCACATTTGGGCCCTAACCAAGGATTCTTCTGTACAACACTTAAAAATTGCCATCTCTCTTATAGTAAGTATATCACTAGTAACAATCATGGGTGGATTTCTTGGGAAGTGCAACTTTGATGCTTTCAGTGTGAGTATATATTGCCCAATCTATAGTGTTTGCCTCCTTCTGTACATAAAAAGGAGATAGCAAAAAACTGGAGGGGCCAGGCAGACAAACAAACCTTGACAGGTGAAAATTGTTAAAGCCTTAGTGTGTAGATCTGAATAACATTGTCTAGATTTATTTGTTGTTGATGTTTTGAACGACAGATTCAAAGATTAAAGATTATCTTTGGAGATAAGGCTGCTTCTGGGGGCACAGCCAGGTGCAGCTATTGAGATTTCTATTTTTTTGGAATTTCTGAGGGCTGCCTTGAAATCAGCTGCAGTATGAATTGCAGAGAGTGTCCTTGCAGGAGAGCTGCCAGAATTATTTTGAGGAAGGGGATGGACCTCACCTGCTGACTTTGTCTTTCCTCTTGGCTAAAAGGAAATCATAGAAGAAAATTGGCATTGTGCAGCTGCAGTTCCTGTGGACTCTGCAAGGCAGGGGACCACTGGTARAAAGATGTTCCAGTGGAATTATATCCAGTTTTACCTGGTTTTCTGTGATGGATGGCAAAATGTGAAGTGCTAGGAGATACTCTTCAGTGTTTGGCACCATCTCTTGCTTTCTAGCAGTGTATCTGCTCTGTTGGCCCAATACTGCATTAAATCAGCTGAGTCAGTGCTGATGCATCCCATTTATAGATAAATTTATGATTTTTATTCACATACCTATGTGTAAATATGTGCACACACCTGTAAACACTTAAAATAATACTGGTTTCAATTTAAACGAGAATCAAACCTTTTTTACCTCACTGCTTGCTTTATTTTCTCAAATGTGCAAAACCACTACACAGGAGAGATGATTTTTTTGGGGGCAGACTGAACACAAGCATATGGCAGAARTTCCATGCAAGATGTGTGTCTTGTTTGTAAATTAAGGAATTAAAGAGCTGAACCCCCAGTCTCCTGTACTACAAACTGCTGCAGTAGTTTCTAATGTTGTTTCCAATGAGTGCCTGAAGATCTGTGGTTGCTGATGCAGTTAAAGTGGACTTAAGGTGGCAAATCTCACACAAATATATTACAGCCTGATCAATCAGCTGATTCTTGAGGAGGAAAGCCTGAGTGAGGTTTTTTCCTGTAGTTATTCTGATTCCATGGCTGGCTTAGCAAAGCATGGAARGTGCTTTGGAATAGAAGCCCTGACAACCCTTTAGCTGCAGCCTCCCAGCTCTGGTAGTGGCTTTGCTGCAGTAAGAGCTTTTTGATGAGACATAATGTGGTGATATACTGTATAACAAAATAGTAGGATCTTCTTTTTATGCTCTACAGTGCTGCAAATTCCTGCCCATCGAGCCCCCGYGGCGCAGGCTCTTCAGGGTACAAAATGAGCCGTGGAATAGCATCTGACCTACATCTGATGGCTGACAATTCCCAGTCAGAAAACGACAAGGAAGCTTCAGGGGGAGACAGCCCAAAGGTAAACACAGCTTGAAACCAATCCCAGAAATTACACCTGATCTGAATTGGAGGTTTGGGATGTTTTGTTTGCTAAGGTGTATGCGCTGAGTGGGAATTTAACATGCCAGGCTTTAAAAACAATGTGTAGGGTTTTGTGATCAGATGTGAGATTGATGGATTGATTGATTGATTGATTGATTGATTGATTGATTGATTGATTAACCCCTGTCCCCTTTGGGGGAAGGTCTGTGTGCAATCTCAGTTACAGATCTGTTTGGAGGCTATTGAAAATTCTTTGCTGCAAAATTTATGTTTCCCTAAAATTGCTAACCAGAACAACAAAGCTTTCTTAATTTCTTTTCTGCCTCAAGACTTTATCCAAAAGTCCCCTAAGCAAATTGAATGATGTTTATGACTTTTGATCTAGTGAGCAGTGTGTATTTATTCAGAGTTTGTTGATGCAGACTTTTGTTGTTTTTGTGCAGGATGACTCTAAGCCACCCTACTCCTATGCACAGTTAATAGTCCAAGCAATTACAATGGCCCCGGATAAGCAGCTTACACTAAATGGAATTTATACGCACATAACTAAAAATTATCCCTACTACAGGACAGCAGACAAGGGCTGGCAGGTAATTCTGATTTCTGGATTTTTTAATATTTTTTTTTTACATGTGAGCAATACTGACAGCTGTAAGTTGTCATGAGCAGGCAGTTGGTAAGCCTCATAACCCTTCAGATACAGAATTTGTCAAATGAGTGTTGTCTTTCCTCTGATTGTAAGTTTTCCAACAAAGTGGGCAGTTTATATTAGTCTGCATTTTAAATACTGCTTCATTGATGGGATGGTGTTCTTTAAACCTCTAGTAGGGTTGCAGACAGGCTTTGGGGAAAGCAAAGTGCATTTGGCACTGGGTTTGAATCCTGTATGCTGTCTAGGAAAGGTGTCATGTTCTGTAACCTACAGTTGCGTCAACATCCGTGTTGCTACCTTGAGATAAAATTGAGATATGAAATACTCCAAGTTTAGTTCTGTTTGAAAACAGTGATCTTGCCCATGCAGCAGGTGAAGGAACAAGTGTTTTATCTCATTATCTCACCCTGGTTCATGCACTGTTTGATTTGTGAACTTGCCCATTCCTGTACCAAACCTTTCAACTCTGCAGAATTAATTTCTGCTTTCTTTTCATTTTCACAAGACCAGCCTCAGCTTTTGCCAGGATGACTAACTGGGTACAAATCCRTCTGGCAGAGCCTTCCCATGTGAGGCTCAGTGCCTTTGGTGCTGTTTTGGGTGTCTCAGAGGCCAGGGAGCCTGGAGCACCTGGAGCACATGATCCACACTGGGCTCTCTGCTCCCTCTGCAGTTATTGACAGGGAGGTAAAATTTAGGGAGATTGGGTGACAGGAAAAGTGAGGAAATGTTAACATTGGCTGCACAAGTGGAAGACTGAAGAATACAAACCTTCCCTGCAGAGGAAGACATTTTAAAATATTAATCACATACTTATTTGTCATACAGCCTCAGTGAAAGCTGGGTCACTCTCCCAAGGTTAGAGGGGAATGTAGCTGCTCCTGGCTGTTTGCTGAGGGTTGGTTAGACAAGGACTTGGCTGTTGTGGCTGGRAAGTCTCTTTTGTTTCCCTTTCCCACATAACAGTGCAGTATCCTGGCTGCAGTCAGGTTGTTTTAGCAACAAGACTCTGTTTATAAAATGTTGATGTGTGTTTTGCTTCCTATTTTGCAGTACCTTGAGTGTCTGTGTAGATGATGTTGCTTTGTGAGCATCATGAACCCAACACACACACAGAGTTAAAGAGCTCTGCCATRGAGCAGGGGGTGGAATTGGGGCTGTGATGCTTCCTAAAGCCACAGACACAGCTTTAGGAACAGCAGACAGTGTGTGCTGGAGTCATTAATCAGCAGCTATGCAGAGAAAATTGGAAAAGCTGAAAATCTGATGCTGTTCAGTCACTGCTCTGCCAGCTTCTGCACATTAGGAGTTGGATTGCAGCTCAGGTGACTTAGGAAAGATGTTTTAAATGAGATTTGAGGCTATATGTGCACATATCTTCAAAACATAGAGTAAAACACATCTACAGTGTCCCAGTCCCACACCTTAAGAAACAGGTATTTGTATTCTTTAGCATAGAATGGGCTCATTTTGATGGGCATTTGAAGGCTCCTTCCTCTCTGTGAACTTATTTTAGCAGGTATTTTTGGATCCACTCCTCTATTCTAGCATATGGAGAAATAAATATAATTTATAAATATGTTCTTGGCATCTTTCTAGTTCTGTTTCCACTTTTGGCAGGGAAAAAACCATCTCTGGTTTCATCAGTTTGCATTCAAGAAATCATATGTGGTTATCATCACTGCTTTAAGTTTTCCAAACTTACCATCAGGGTCATGAACTCAGATATTTGAGCAAGTTTTACATTGGCTTTGTAAATTTTTGAGAGCTTATGTTAACATGAAGTTTTTTCCCATTTGCCTCTGTTCCCCCCCAAGTGTTTCAGGGTGAATCCTTAGCATCAGTTCAGTGATAATACTGAGAGAGATTTTGGGGTTTAACTATGTTAAAAAAAATAAAATAAATTCTGTGTGCAAAGCCAAGCAGAGATAGGGCAGCTTGAGGGTGTCAGCAGTTCTGTGCATTGCTCTGGTGGAGGAGTGGGGGGATGTTGCAGCAAATTGAGGATGTGGGAATGTGAAAGGGACTGTGGTGACAAAAATCTGGAAGAGCTGGTTCAGGACCTGCTGCCACTTGGTGTTTTAATTGACACAGTAAATTCTTGGCTTTGTTACTGAGACAAACTGGACTGTGGGTGAATTCACAACACTCCAGCTGCCTTTGGAGCTTGTGTAATTTAGCTTTTCTTTCTGAACTGTGGAACAGTAACGGAATTACCACACAGGATCAGAATCAGTTTATGCTGTGTTCTGCTGGCCCTCCTGGAAGGAGCTGGGACACCTGGGGAAGGGTGGAGTACAAGCACTGATCATTTTTATTTTTGTTTTTAACAGTGCATTCTGCACAAGTGTTTGTAGTGTTCTAAACGTTGGTTTCAATCACCGTGTTTCTCATGAGGGAATGAAATAAATGGGATTCCTGTTATTTCCAATTAGAATACTGGGTTTTTAATTGTTGGGAAAGAGTTTACAAATGCAAGAGTCCTTTCAGGTTTATGGCACTGCTTGGTAGTGCTCTGAGTTCTGTTAAATTAAGGAATTAAAGAGCTGAACCCCCAGTCTCCTATACTACAAACTGCTGCAGTAGGCCACATTCTGACTTGGAAAAGTTATATGAATTCTACATATTTTTTTATGTTCCATAGAATTCAATACGTCACAATCTCTCTCTGAATCGTTATTTCATCAAAGTACCACGTTCCCAGGAAGAACCAGGCAAAGGCTCATTCTGGAGGATAGACCCTGCCTCTGAAAGCAAATTAATAGAGCAGGCTTTTAGGAAAAGGCGGCCTAGGGGAGTACCTTGCTTTAGAACCCCTCTGGGACCACTCTCTTCTAGGTAAGGAAAACCAGATGAACAAAAAGACTATGGCTGTTGTTTAATCTTCAGGCTGCTACAGACTTGATAGCTTTGGATACAGTCACAAGTTTAGTAATTTAATTTCATCCAGACTCAGTGTTTGAATTCTGTGTGTTTCGTTAGGAGGCTGCCCCATACACCAGGCTGGTGTTTCTTGCTTGGTTTTAGTGTTAAAGAACTCGGTTTGCATAACTAACTATCAGATTGTTCATGTATGCAAGCCTTGCTGTACCTTTGATGGGTTTTGCAGAATTATAATTTTAATTTCTATCTGCCACCTACTGGATTTTTAAAACTGTTTACAAAGACAATTCTCAGATACCGGCTAACATTTTATTGACCTTAGAGATGACAATTGTGTATTCAGTTTGCTAATGTTGGAGCAGAATTTGTGCTGGGGAAATACCTGGGTTTAAATTATTCCCTCTGTAAAAAGTTATGGCCTTTCTGCTGGTGCAGATCTTTTTCTACTTGCCCTGTAGCCTCAGATTTGCTCATTGTTCTTCTCCACCAGAAGAAATGTTCATGTTTCACAGATTTAGAGTCTCCCTAAGAAGGCATCCAGCCACTTCTTCTCCTTTAACTGTACCTGGAGTTTGCTTTTAAATTCTGTCCCTGTTTAACAGAAGCTTTTAAAAGATGCTGAGCTCTGGGTTGTAGCTGTGCCCTCCCCTGCTGCACAGGGCAGTGTGTCACACTCTCCTTAGAGGAAGGTCGTGGGCTTCACAGTTCAGAAGTTAAAACACATCAGCTGCTGCTTTCATTTCTAACTACAGAAGTGCCCCAGCTTCTCCTAATCACTCTGGAGTGTTGTCTGCACACTCCAGTGGCGTGCAGACCCCCGAGAGCCTGTCCAGGGAAGGATCTCCTGTCCCCATGGAGCCCGAGCCCAGCGCCATCCAGCCAAAACTCGCCGTCATCCAGGAGGCGCGATTTGCACAGAGCGCCCCAGGTGAGCACCGAGCCCAGCCCTGGGGCTGGGGCAGAGGGGGACACCCAGGTACTGCCAGGACTTAATATGGACCCAAAAAGAGTATAGAAATATGTAAATATATAATATAATAGATATATAAATGAAAAATATATATAAAATATAAAATTATATATAAAAATGTATTTATATATATATATATTGAGTATGCTCTTCAGATCTGTGAGGAGCTCAGGAACAGCCAGGGAGGGTCTGTTTGAACACACGGGGCTGTTGTTACCTGGGGCTGCTCCAGAGCTTTGGGTCTCYGTTGCTGAGGAGAGGCTGTGCCTCTGTCCTGTGTAGGACTGCGCTGTCTTGTAACAGTTCTCTTGAAAAAAACCCCAAAAGGTAAGGTTGTGTGTGTTAGAGAAATAAGGAAAGGCCTTTCACACCTCTGTGGTCATCCCACAGTGGGGGGGATATAAGAATTGAAAGGATAAAGAGAGATAAGAAATTTCCTATTTAAAACAAAAAGAGCACAAGGCATGATGGGATAAGGATCTGTTTGTTTCATTACCTTCTTTGATGTACATTTGCCATCCAGTTTCTTGGTGGTGAGGTGGCACTACAGAGGGCAGAGGTGTTCCTGTGCATTCCTCAGGCTTTATTTAAGTAAGTGCCAGGCAGAGCTTTGTTTGGGGGCAGAGCTGGGGTGCCCAGAAGGTGTGTGGGTGTTGCACAGCCAGTACAGCCCTTCCTTTGACTCTGGAGCTGGGAATAACCATTTGTCCTAACCTTCATTGCCCGCTGTTAGCTTTTAGCTCATTAGTGAAGGAGCTTGTTAATTCTCTAAGGTTTTAATGTGGAGTTTAAAAGAACAACTGGCTTAGAAGAAATAATGAAAATTAGCAATCTAATTTTGACCTCTTTGTTGGTAGGATCACCTCTCTCTAGCCAGCCAGTTTTAATTACTGTACAACGGCAGCTACCACAAGCTATCAAACCCGTCACCTACACTGTTGCAACTCCTGTGACAACTTCAACCTCCCAGCAGCCTGTAGTTCAGACAGTTCATGTTGTGCACCAGATCCCAGCTGTGTCAGTCACCAACGTGACTGGGCTGGCACCAGCAAACACTTACACTGTCGCAGGACAGGCCGTTGTCACACAAGCTGCTATGGTCACCCAGCCCAAGGTAGAACCTCAAGAGAATGGAGACCACAARGAAGTCAAAGGTAAGAACCTGTGGGGTTCTTTTGGCACCTCTTTATGCAGAGGGATCAGTGTTTGAAATTTAGAATTATAGAACCATAGAAGAGTTTGGTTTGGAAGGACCTTAAAGCCCATTTTGTGTGGGGAGAGATGCCTTCCACTGTCCTGGGTTGCTCCAGGCCTCATCCAGGGATGGGACATCAATACTTGCAGGGCAGTGCTTGAAGTGTTTGGCTAAAACTGAAGATTTCACATGGTAATTTCTCAGATATGTTGGAGTGAGTARTAAAACAACACACTCCCACTGAGGCCTGATGGAGTGAAACCAAGTGGCTCCTGAGCACTTTGTTAATTGTAACCAAATTTTTTCTCCCGTTTGCAGTGAAAGTGGAGCCTCTCCCTGCTATTAGCCATGCTGCAATAGGAGCTGCTGGTCGCATCATCCAGACATCGCAGCCCGCCCCCTTACAGACAGTWACCATCGTGCAACAGGCGCCGCTGGGCCAGCACCAGCTGCCCATCAAAGCCGTCACACAGAACGGAACGCACATCGTGCCCCTGAGCGCCGCCGTGGCGGGGCAGGGCAGCGCCGGTACGGCCCCTCCCTCCTTCTCTCCTCCCCTTCTCCTCCTCCCTCTCTTCCTCCCTCTCTCTCCTTCTCCCTTTCTTCCTCTCCCTCTCCTCTCCTCTTTTATTCTCTCTGTGGAGAGACGATGGGCTGTCACCACTGAGTACATCCCATCCTCTCTCCTTGTTAAACCAGGATAGAAACAAGTTTTAAAAGAAGCTCCTGTAAATCAGAGCTGTTAAAATGGTGCCTCCTCCCAGGTGGTTTGTTGGAAGCCACCAACAGGAAAACCAGAACTGGCTTGTGGGTTGGCTCTTTGAACTGTTACTTTTTATTATGATTTTATTGAACTTGTACTGAAAAGACCAAAATTCTGGAAGGTTTTGAGGCAGTTGGTGTCTGAATCCATCATTTCCCTCTGGGCCTTGGCAGGCTGAGTGGGCAGCAGTGCTTTGTCATCACTGCACACATTCCCTCTTGCTCCCAGCATGGGCAGGTCCTCACAGCTTGTTCTGACAGTTCTGCTTTATGCATTATCTGATACTGAAGGAGAGGCTTTTTGTCACATGTTTACAGAAACACTTTTAGGGCTGTCTTACATCAATTCATTACCTGCATTTCTGCTCAAAAGTCTTTCTAATGGAGTGAATTGTCTCCTTCATTTCCTTTTTCCTCCTTTGCCATCACTGACATTTATAGGTCAGTGTTCTGGCTGCTGCCACTTCACTTCCAGCTTAAGAGCAGCAAAAGCATCACARTCAGACTTGAGGTGCACTTTCTGTGTCAGAAGGGATGTGTGAATAGAGTGAGAGCCATGTGAAATACACTGAAAAGCTATTTTTAAAARTAAGGAATAATTCTTTTTCTCTTTTTCCTGAATTCTGAAAACTCAGCTGATTTCCAGACATTCCCTGACAGGGAAGCTGAGGGCTGCAGGGTGTGCAGGGAATGTGGCTGCACACAGGAGTAGAGTTGATGCTTCCCACTGTTGTCTCTGTGTGTGATGGATCTGCAGTGAGGTGTGCTCCAGGTCCTGGGCTCTTGTTACAGTAACTCCTAAAGCAGCAAGAAACCAGGAAATTCTCAGGCAAAGCATCAAAAGTGAGAGCTGGGCCTACAGAAACACAGATTTGTGTTTGTCTGTGTGGCACACACAGCCGTGCTCACACACACAYTTGTGAGGGAACACAGAAGGTTTGTGCCATCTGAGAAGAAAGAAATGCAGAGCAAATCCTGTTCCATTTTCCATGTGTAGTAAAGTTTCTTTCTAAAGTTTCCAGGTGCTTTCAGATCCTGCTCTCAGCAGAGCAGCCTGGCAGCATTGCGTGGTCCCTGAGAGTCAGCTGAGAGCTCCGGGGTCCWTAAGAAACTCATGTTTCTTACTGCACAATAAAATTTGATAACTGTATCTTGTGTATGTGATTTGACAAGGATCAGGGTGCTGAATTTGTCTTCTGGTTTTTGCAGCTGCTGCAAGTCCTTTGCACATGTTGGCAACCCACGCGTCCGCATCGGCCTCGCTCCCCACCAAGCGCCAGAACGGAGACCAGGCAGAACAGCAGGAACTGAAACGGATCAAAACAGAGGATGGAGAGAGCATAGTCATAGCTGTGAACGTGGACACCCCACCCGTGGCAGTGAGTGACAAAGGCAGCCAGAACTAGAAACTTTAGGGGAGTTTTCCTTTTTTTTTTAAAAAAAAAAAAAAAAAAAAAAAAAAAAAAAAAAAAAAAAAAAAAAAAAAAAAAAAAAAAAAAAAAAAAAAMRARRAAAAAAAAAAAAAAAAAAAAAAAAAACCACAAAAAACCAACAAAAACAAACTCCGTGGTGCCAAAAGGAGACACTTAAATCTAACACCTAAAATGTTGGAACATGTTCTCACGCAGTGGGGAAAGGGGCCCTGTGAATCAGACTTCAACTTTCAGCACTGAAACAAAACCCAACACAGGTGGCCTTAAAACTTGGTAATTTCAAGTGAAACTGCAGAACCATGTTGTTGTAGAGGCTGTGCCCCCGCCCCTCCTGCCCCACGGACTGTGTGTGCTGGGAGGGCTGCAGCTTGAACAGGATCTGTCAGATTTTTCCCAGGACTGAGGATCTCAGTGTAACGGCAGCATGATAGCGCTTAGTGTGACTGGTTTCAAACGATTGTAAATTCCTAAAGGGAACAGAGGCAGGAGCCATTCCGACACCGTGGCAGCTAAAGCCTTTCYGAACCACCCACCCATGCAGTTGTTGATAGATATGCAGTATTTTGTTGTTCACATGTGGAATTAGAAATTTTTGAGGTGTATTTTCATTTCTTTGCAAAACGATGGGGTCTTTGACATTTCAAATCACTCCATTTCTACTCCGGAAACTTTGGAATCACACAACTACTTTTCATGTGAAATTTTGTTTGGTAAAAAACTGAATGTAGGGTTTTTTTAACCAACGGAATGATTTACTTTTGTCTGTCCTGTTCAAGTTCAGATAAAGCTACTTTATTACATCTGCAAATTTTCATATTTTAGCAGTTGCCTGATAAATTTAATCAAATTTTATTACCATGTGTAGTGATCAAACGCTTCTTTGGGCTTGCATGTAACTGATTAGAAACTCTGATGTAAATGAGCCGTTAACTGACGTAAAGAACTGCTATGGATTTGACCAGAGCTGCACTTACCTGTTTCTCTCTCTGCTACCTTTTGCTGTTTGTTACTTTGTGTTGACTTTGACTGTCCCTGGCATATTTTTCCAGTCTAAAGTAAAACAAGAGTCTCGCTTAATATTGTGTATGTTTAAGATAACAGACTGTTCTTCATTTAGAAAGATAAAATTCTTTATCACGAGTCCTTTTAAAAAGAGTAAAATTATCTTGTCAGAGGTATATTCGATATTTTTAAGCTTAAGCACCCTTCAGTAGAAATTAATCTGCCCCGTTTCTCTGTAACACTTTGATGTCAGACACTGACCTCGGGGTCTCCATGACCAGTAGCTGTTGTGGTTTTCTAACAGTGGCTACCAGATTATGGTAATAATTTTTTTTTTTTTTTTTTTAAGTGTGTGTTCTGCAGTTGAACATTTTAAAATGTATCGGTAATTTCTCACTTTAATGTGGTAATAGATTCCACTTTACATTTCAAAATTCAATTGAAACAAGGCTGCTGTTCAGTCTTCAACTCACACAACGTCTTAGTTCCTCCTGCAGCCAGGTGAGCGGGAGCCCGAGCCGGCTCCATCGGAATCTGGTTTTTGTCCTGTTCTGTAATAAAGATGCATTATTTATATTTCCTTTCCTGCTACGAAAGGAAAAACTGTATTTTCATGATGGACTGAACAGTTTGGAGTGGTTATTTTAGGCAGCTTTTGGAAACTATTTACCTAAAGACCAAATATGAGAAATGTGTACAAGTTTTGTGTTCATCCACACAATGGAACTGTTACAATGTCTCTGCAGATAATACATTAAAAAACTATGAAAAAAAAACTCTACACAAGCTGGATTTATAACAGGCATTTAAAAAAAAGCATAACCTGAAAAGAAGCATTTCTGTACAATTGCAACGTTTTCTTTAGAGGTTTTAAAAATAAAAAAAGTAAAGTTTTAACATACTTTTTTTAAGAAAAAAAAATCCAGTACTAGTAATTTAATTTGGTGTTGAATGAATTGACTAGAATGTGGTTTATTTTCAGAAGTGAGAATCTGTTCACAACTAGGGCTAGGTGAATAATAGTGTATAAGATTTTTTTAAATAAAATTAAATTTTATTCAGCAAATTAACTAAGTTGAAATTACTCAACAAGTGTGTTTGGAAGATTGATGTATATATGGGGTTAATGCAGCTTCTGTGCCAGCCCCACCAGGCCAAGGTGCCCCTTCCAGCCATGCCATGGGCAGGGAGGGGCCTGGGGCTGGACCCTGCCAGTGCTTGGGGCCCAGGAGGGCACAGCAACGTGTCTGCCTTACRTGGATCATTATTTCTGTAAGTAAATTTTAGGAGATGTCACTTTCTGGAATCTCTGTCATGAATGTGGGTTTGGTGTCTGATCCCCTTTTCCTGCACTGGTTACTGTCTCCGTTTCTCAGCAGTTGGGGAAATGCTTTCAGGGCCCAGGAAAACTTTGCTGGAAGCTGGGTCAGGTTTTCATGGCAATTTTCAAAGAGCTGGGGAGAAACCCAACTCCCCAAGGCTTGGATGGCTGTGGAACTGCTGGGTTTGGTGTTTGGAGCTGAATGGGCAGAGCCTGTTCCTCGAACAGAAAGCACGGTCTGGATAAACACAGTCCTTGGGGAAGAAGAAGGAGAGCAGCTTACCATGGAGGCAGTGAAGTGGTGTAATTGTTACTCTGCCCCAGGGCAGGCAGAGCAGTGTGACCCAGCCCCAGCCCAGTGGCATTTTGTGGCTGCTGTGTCTCTAAGAACTGGTCATGTCTCACATCTCCAACTCCACTGATTAATCTTCTGTTTTCTCCTTTATTGTGACTACCTAAAGGTTCTGAAAGCAATCCTTGTATTCCACAGTTCCTGCTGGCAGATACCTGGAATTACTGCAGAATTTAGTGCACTGACTCATTAGTTTTCCTGTCAGGACTCTGAACTGTGACACAGGTACTGTGGAGAGAGATGGCAGAATGGGGAGAGAAGGCGTTGAGTTACTTTTCCATAYAAAAGGAGCTGCTAATCCCTGTGCTTCAGGAGCAGATGCTGCTGCCAACGTTGTGTTCCAGGAGCACTCGGGGTTTACTCTGGCTGTGGGAGCTCTCTGCCTTGTGGTGCCTGGGGGTGATCCTGTGGCCCTGGGGTACCACCAGTCCATCAGTGCCCTCATTCCTTGTCCCACCAGGTGACTGACTGAGCACTGTTCATTTACTGTAGAGCTGTGCAGACTCTGGGTACACCCATCCACAGGAGCCAAGCAGTGAAGCACTGGCAGAGCAACCTGGAGGCAGCAGCAGCTGGGAAGGCTCARTCCTGTGCTGGATTTGATCCCTGTGAAACAGCTGTACCTAATCACATCCATTTGCAGGTAGCAGCACAAGACAGCTGAGGTGTATTAGGGCACTCCAGGGTTACTGCAGCACTGCTGGCTGCCTGCACAGGTGTTATTTTCATTCCTGCTGCCACGTTGGAGCAGAGGTTTAGGGAAAATTTGACACATTTAGAAGAGTTTAAATCTTCCCCAGAAATGTGTTTGTAGTCTCTTGTCAGCTCTAGGATAACAGGGRCAGGGGGCAGGGGGTCAGCTGAGGCCCAGCAGAGCTGTGGGAGCAGGGGCAGGGCTGGGTGGGGGAGTTCAGGAGTTTCCTGGTGCTGGGATCAGGAGCAGCTCCACTGGCACAGGGAGAGGATTTACATCGCCCTTGGGGAGCATCTGCAGCACCTCCCCATCACATCCTTCTCCAGGAGAGGACAGCTCCAGCTCCTTCTGCTGGCCCAGCCCAGCAGGGGGGGAATGGTGAGGTAACTGGTTTGCACTGGGAAGTTGGACTTGTTTTGGGACAGGCAGCAAGGTGCATGTCCCAGGCCGTGGCTCATGTGCTCCTGTCCCCTCCTCACGCAGCAGATTCAGCTCCTGTCCTTCACCAGCCACCACCACTGACTCACATGTTTATTCCCCCCCCCCAGCCTGGAGCAATGGAAACCATGGCTGGGACCATCAGTGAATACAGCAAAGTTAGTCACTTTTATTTAAAAGAAATAACATATTACAAATAAGTGTGCAAAACAATTCCTGTGGTTAAATACGCATAAAAGCAACATGCAACCTTGACATCAACATGGTAAGTTARTCCTTAGTAGGTTACATGACACTAAAAGGGACTTGTCAAAGTTAGAGTTTGCAACTGAAGTCACAGAGTGTCAGGGCTGAAGCATCTGTGAAATTAGCTTTGAGAAGAGCAAAACCTCCCTGCCCCAGGGTTTAGTGCCACAGATGCCAAACTTGGGGCTATCTCAGGTTCTGGGTTAGGAGCTTGTGCCTTAGGTCAGCAGGAAATAGGGTAACAATTTTTGGGGAAGAGTGTACAAGTCAGTGGGTTCAGTCTAACCTACCTGTCCCTGGGCCAGCAGCAATAGTATGCGACAGCTCAAAGGAAAAAAAAAAGACAAGTTTGCAAGTTTAAAGCCATTGCAGACATGGAACTTCCTGCCACCTTGTTCAGGTCCTGTGCTGGCCATGGCCTCTCCAGCCTCCCAGCTGCAGCAGTTTGGCAGCAGTTTCACAGCTGTCACACCAGTACTGACTGTTGGATTATGGAAGGAACCAGCTCTACAACTACAGGAGCCCTGGCTGGTCGCTGTGCTCACACAGGACAGGGGAGCTGGGGCAGCCCTTGCCCAAAGGTGCCTCCAGCTGCTTCACAGAGCTTGGCACCTTGGACGAGCAATGCTGATCCCTCACCTGAAGCAGCACTGGCAGGGCCACACGACCACCACCACCCAGCCCTGGGCACCAGGTCAGAGGACAAGCAGGACTTGATCTACAGGTGTCCCTTGCTCCATACTTGTCACCTTCCCTGTTCCCTCAGCTGTGCCAGGGGAGGGAGGAGAAAGCATAACCCAGAGTGTTCCCTGTTCCCAGCCATGCAGTGGAAGTAAAGCCTAAAATCTTCTGGTTTCACATCCCTTCTCCTAAAGCCAGCTGAAGGTGTGGACAGCCCCTGCAGAGCTCTCCCTGTGGCAGGCACTCTTGTTGGAGCTACAGTCATGTCACAGTTTAGACTAAAGAGAAACCCAATAGGCACAAGCTTGTCGAAAGCCACATCTTGAAAACTTGAGTTGGTGACAGTAACCCAAAGAGATTTTAATGATGAATACTTGCAGAAATGAGAACAAACATATGTAGTCCACTACTTCAGAGCTGCTTGTGATCATGTTGAGCCAGGCTTCTCCATGAGCTGTGCTGAACTTCTGGCTCAGTGCTGGACACTCAGATCTGTCCCTCAAAGGCCGGGCTGGCCGAGGCAGTGCTTTGGGGCGGGCACTCCCCCCTCAGTCAGAGCTTGTCGTCTGTCATTTCTAGGAACTGAGCGTACACATCCCTTGAGCATTCCCCTTTTTGGTTGAATAAGAACTTGTAGTAGCTGCCATCTGCACATATTGCTGCAACACAAACAAGCAGGGTCAGGGGGCTGTGCCAGGGGTGCTTTCCTTTGCTCCAGCATCAGCTGCCCTTCAGACCCACAGAGGTGTTCTGGAGGGACCCAYGGGCCATCAGCCC
Organism: Cardinalis cardinalis; assembly: GCA_014549065.1. Classification (NCBI taxonomy): domain Eukaryota; kingdom Metazoa; phylum Chordata; class Aves; order Passeriformes; family Cardinalidae; genus Cardinalis; species Cardinalis cardinalis. Next base: position 327,527 of record JACDOX010000307.1, read on the forward strand.
TGCCAGCCCYGTGCTGTGCCAGCCCCGTGCTGTGCCAGCCCCGTGCCTCCCTCCCTGGGCAGTGGGAGCAGCCAGAGCTCTTGGATGACAGGGACACTCAGCCCTGTCTCAGCAGAGCATTCCCTCCCTCCAAGCCAGCACAGTTCAAAGCCAGMACCTGGGGATGCCTCCAGCACTCACCTATGACAGCATTTGGCTCTGTTCCAAAGGCACAAATGCACGGAGAGCCTGAGGGAACCTGGAATTTGGAAAAACTCCATTTGGAACTGAAGTATTTGGGGAGAAAGCTGGCAGAGGCCAAACTGAAAGAGAAAACAAAAAAAAAGACGTTAACAGGTAAGGTGTTGACTAGGGTGGATTCAGAGCTGCTGGAGTGATTGAACAAGGTGCAGGTTTCACTTGATTTTTTTACTGGCTTTTTATTTGAGTAAGAATCAGATAACCTGAGTAATTTCCCCTTGCAGGAAGGGAGACACTACAGCTACCTTGCTGGCTTTAAGTGACTGCAAAAACTGCCAAAAGGATTGATTTTTAGTAGAGGAAGGTGTCTACAACATATGTTCATCCTAAGGTCCACTAAAACCTACACTGAGCCTCTATTGAAATGCTACAGCCCTGCAMAGGACAGCAGGAACTTGGCAATTACCAGAGATTACTGAATCTGCAGCTTCAYGCCAGCCCAGCAGATAAATTTTTCCACCTTCAGCAGTGTAGAGATTTTGCTCCTGAGTGACAGGGCCAGTGTTTTAAATACAATTCAAAGCTTAAGGACCCCCCCACCCCAGAGCTTCAGAACAGCTCAATCCCTACCTTGACTGCTTATTTCTTTTGGGGTCTTCTGCAGCAAAAATGTGGACTGTGCCATGGTCACTGGAGACGCAGATGAGGGAAGCATCCTGGTTGAAGTTAATACTGCAGAGAACACAGACAGCCAGCTGCAGCATTCCTGCTGGGACAGACCCTCAGGCCTGGCACAGRCAGTGCTGCTGTGCCAGCCCGGCAGGCAGGGCGGTAACAGCGGCTCAGGAGGAGCAGGGGCTGCCCCCAGCCAGGGCTGCTTTGGGATGAGCAGCTCCAGAGCAGGCCCTGCAGTGGCAGCAGCAGCAGCCCTGACATGGACACCTTGTGTGGGTCACTGTGACACTGCTGGAAGGAAAAGCACCAGCTCTGCTCTGAGGGGTGAGCACAAAGTGCAGCTGCTGCCCCACAGTGGGGCTCAGCACAGGAATGGGAGTTTTCCTGGGGAATGGGCAGAGGGTTTCTCTGCTCCTGGGACAGTCACACCTGGGCCCTGGGTGCTGCCCTGCACAGCAGCACGTGGGGATAAAGCTCCCCTTGCCCCTAAGCTCACCCCACTCCCCCTGAGCAGTGTTCCAGTGCATCAGGGCACCCCTGGTGTCAGTGGGAATTCAGCATCCCCCAGTTCCCACCCGGGCTGAGCAGAGTCACAGCCTGGCACCAGCCCCAGCTCTGTCCCTGGTCCTGCAGCCTGTGCAGGCCTCACAGAGCTCCCAGCTCCTGCCTTCTCCTCCCAGCAGYGAGCCCAGAGGGAGGTGCAGAGGCAGCCAGGCTACCAGAGCCATCCTGTGCTGGCTCAGCACAGCCAGACTCACAGATGGCACAGAAGCAGCTGAACGTACCAGTATATGTTGGCTGCTTGTGATCCTCGACGTAGCTCCTGGATTAAATGCCCTGATGAAGTATCAAATATTCTTATGAGGGTCCCCTTGGAAAGGAATCAAGCATTGYATTAGGAAAGGCACAAGACTGTCCTTACATCTGTGAATGCATCCTAAAATTTTGTCTGAGCAGCATGCCCCTGTACACACTGCTGGGGTTTTACTCTTGGTAGATTTGCAAACCTCTCTTAATTCTGGGGAAGAGCACTAGTTTCCCCACACACCATCACCACAATGTTATAATGCCTCAGGGTACAATCTTGTCACTTGGTGACCCAGGAAGTCTCTTTTAGTTCAGTTCTAAGGCACTGCTGCAGCCCTGGCCCTGATTTGCAGACCCTGGCTGGTGCAAAGTGTGCCCAGGATCTGTGGGTCCCTTCTGCCATGCTCCCCTCAGCACCACTGCATTTTTCATTGCTGCTGTGCAWTTCTTTCCCACTAAGTATAATCAAGCTGTGGCTGGTCTTGTCTTAAAACTGCTTCAGCTGACAGAACTCAGAAGAATCAGTTACCACACACTCTTGATCTGTATTGATCCAAATCTGAGCACCACCCAGTCAGGTGACAGAACACTGCACTGGGAAGCTCCTTCAGCTGGAGTCACCCAGCCTGAGAGCAGAGCTGCAGAATGAGCCAGGGTGTCTCAAATAAAGTGATCAACAAATCAGTGCTGCTCTCCTCTGATGAAGACTGGGTGTACACTGGGCTGTGCATCACCACCTGCAGCTCCTGTGACACACCTGGTTAACACAGGCAGCCCTCCAGTCACACACCRGGAAATAACTACCCAGCAGAGAAAGACTTGGTAAACACAGCTTAGTTTTGATTTAAGGGACAGGCTTGAGATGTTCGCTGACTGGGCTCAGACTCCTGGTTCAGTTGGAAAATAAAAGCTGCTTGAACTTCTTCTCTATGCAAAACAAGGAATGTTTAATACAAATGCAGCAGATAATGGCTCTATTTGGCAACGGAGTTGGCAGCTTTTAGAACCCTGTTTAGGAGACATGAAATCATTAAGCTTGAGAGAGACCTGGGATACATTTTCTTTTTTTAAACTGCTTGAGTGACAGGCTGGGCAGTAGAAACTATGYGAAACAGAGACTCCTTGGATTAATTTGGCTTGTCCTTAAGAAACTGATTTCAGCTGAGTGGAAGAAGGCAGCAAAAGCTGTGCTCAGGGAGATGGGTCCATCTGCCTGWCATTCCCTGGGGAGACAGATGTCCTGGCAGCTCTCTGTGGCTCCCAGGGAGAGGGCAGCTCTCTGTGCCTCAGCCCAGCACAGGGGATCTGCACTGCACCCTAATTTCATGTTCTTGTCAGTGTCTTGTCTCCTCAGCCCCACGGAACACGTGGCCCTTTCTGTGTGAGGGGGCAGCCTGCCCCATCCTGCTCTGTAACGGGCTAAGCCAGAGCAGAACAGAGCCTCCCAGTACAACTGAACTGTTTACAAGTATTTCTTTAGCCAGTGGCTTTGGAGTGAATCTAAGCAGAAAATAATAAAGGTGAAGAATGCAAATAAGCCCCCACCCCCCATTTAAAAAAAAAATCCTSAAGAACACATCAAAGACATGAACTACTTGGGCCAAACTGTGTTTAAATGTCACTGAAGAATCACTGCTACAGCCAGCTAAAACAAATACTACCTCAGGCACAGCCCTTGGCTGTTGGCTGTTTGGGCATCCCAGAGGAGGAGAGAAGACAAAGACTGAGAGTGCACAGTTCAGTGGCAGATTTTCCCAGCAGGTATTTCTCTGTCTTTCCTCTGAAGGATGTGACTTGCTATTTTATCTCACTACACTACAACACACAGTAAGTCAGAGGCAGGAGACATCATTCTTACTTTTTCTGATGCTGTTGCAATTCTTGTTCCCTGCAGGTTTAAAGCAATACAGCTCAAGACTCCTTCATGAGCTGGGATGTCCACAGGAGGCTTCTCTGTGTTAGCCAGATCCACGATCTGCACGTGGCCAGTGTGTGTTCCAGGAAACGCAAGCAGAGAGTTATTACTATTTGGACAAAGGACACAGAGACCTGAAAGACAAAACAAAAACAAACAATTGCATCATTTCCATAACCTAATCAACTTTTCAAATGTAAGTTTCTAAAATATAATTCTGAGTAAATCAAAACCTCATTTTAATGGCTAGTGCCATGACATTAATTGCTAGTCCCAAAACATCACCTGTCCATGAGTGCAGAGCACAGTTAGGCAGAGGGSTAGCACAATTTTAACTTGCTCTCATCAATTTATTTCAATGTAATCCAGCTGKGGTCATCCAGAATCTGGGTGGTTTTGCAGATCAGCCCAGTCAGTCCATTACATCACAGCTATTTTAAGAAGAAGTTAAAAGGTCTCCTTAGCAGCTCAGAAAGGGTAAGAGTTTATCAGGGATGACATCTGAGCTTCTGCTCCATCAGTAAAACTATGATTAATTTGTGTTTCAACTTGGTTCTTACAGCACTGGCACCTTTTTCTTTGTAATGTTTTGTGGCCCATTTAAGGTAAATCACACCAATCCCAGGTGTTCTGTGGGTGCCAAGTGAATTCCTGAAACCTCAGTGCAAGAAAAAACCTCCTCCTGCTGCATGCCCTGCCTGTCAGTCAGTCAGGCTGCTGGAGCTGCATCCAGGCTGGGACTCCATGGCAGCAATTCCATGTTTGCTGCAGGCAGGCAGGAAAACCCTCAGAGATGGGGATTCCAATCCTGTACARTGTGGTGGAGAAAACACCTCCTGAYMTCTGAGCTGATCCTCTGCACCAACCAAGCCCTGCCTGCACCCCTTGTTCCACCWGCAGCACTATCAAGAAGTGTTTGCTCCACCCTTGCTGACACTCCTCCAAGCCCCTGCCAGCCCTGCAGAGCCCTTCAGCAGCTCCTGCTCCTGCTGCCATCACTGAGTGAGCCCAAASCCCTCCCTGGGCTCAACAACTGCCACAGCCAGGCTCTGCTACTTAAAAAGAACAGTATCAGTTTGCTCATTGGACTCTTTTTACCAGGAGAGAAGAGTTTGCTCAACACCTCCAGCTCTATTAGGAAAGAGAAATGATGCACTTTACTGGAATTTGTGTTTATAATTAACCTTCCAGTGAAAATACAGGTTCTTTACAGAAGAAAGCTCTTCAGAAATCACATCTATAACATGAGCACAGGAAATAGCTTTTCTGGGCCAAGTATTTATAAAGTCTAATAACCATTCTATAAACACAAAAGCATCTCCAAAGGACACGACTGCAGTGCAGTAAGTGTTTAATGACTTCTAAAGAACTGACTGAGGCAGCTGAAGGTAAATGGCACGTCAGGAACACAATAAACTTGCTTCCATTCCCCAGCCCACACGTACAACCAACCTTTAGGGTTGTAGCAGGTTTCAAAGACGTGCAGCTGGTGGGGATTGTGTGTGAAGGTGAAAACTTTAATCATCGAGTCCAAGACAACCACAATTCTGAAACAGACCAGAAGTTCCCGTGACTCGGGTGGATAAAACAGGGACACAAACATTCATTCAGACCTGCAAAGACTTTCAACTGATTGAACAGCCACATTCTTCCTGCCCTCCCCCACAAGAGACTCCCAGCCTTGCAGCAGCCACGCGATGATAAGCCTGCAAAGCACTTTTATCCAGCCCCTCCACCCACGCATCCACAGACTCCAGCTGTTCACAGCTGCTCTTGCTCCAGGGATCTGCTGGAATTTTCTTCCCTCCCCTCCATACCTAGAAAACCAGCAGGAGCCACAGGAGAATATTTCCCTGCATTAGGAGACCAGGAAGTCTTGTAGGTTTTTCACCAAGGCTTCACATGGCAGTATACTTTAACTGAGGCCTGTTTACACCCAATACCCCAGCCCCAGAAGCCAGGTTCACCTGCTGCTGTTACAGCAGGATCTTTTTCTTTGTACAAGCAGCTGGAAGTGAGTGGGAGCACAGAGCCAAGCTGGACCCCTCTGCTGTACCCACCTGTCTCTTCGCAGCTTCACTGCTTTGACTTCTGTGGAAAACTCTATCTCAATGACAGTCTTCTTCTTCAGGTCATCCCAGATCATGACTACAACAGTGCAGAGATTGCATTAGACCATCAAGGCATACTCAAAGACCCACAGCTTCCTCATAACAACTTCCAGCTCCCCACAGTCTGATCAAGAGGTTCACCCAATGGTTAAGCAGCTGCAGACAGGCATCCTGCTAACCAAAGGCATTGAGGCACCCCCTCACTCACACTATAACTTGTGCAGGCAGGAGCTGGTCAATTCCTGACAAAAAACACATATCATTCTAAGGAAAAGCAGCTTTTTTTTTGTTTGCTCTGAGGGTTATGAAAGAACTWATGCAGCAGCTGAAAAGAGCAGTACATTTTCCTACAAAGCTTGCCAGGCAGGGAGCTTCCTGCTCCTTGCAGAGCTCACTGTGGAAGGTCAGCAGGCCTTGGAGGGCAGTCCCTGCAGGTAGCAGCCTGTTAGCACTGCACCAGCAGTGATGCAACTCACTGCACCATGGTGACTTAAACCTGCAGCAGCATCCCCTTCACCTGACCTTCAGGACACCAGCTCAGGGCCCTGCTGTGGGAGCTCTCTGGCCTCTGCAGGGTGCACCYCTCAAACTCACCTTTGTTGGGTGGGTACTTCGGCTTTTTTCCTCCACCTACTAGTGCTAAATAGTTGCAACGAAACAACATTTCCACATGGCCGACACCACCTTCTAGAAACTCTGCAAGACAAAYATTTCATTTGAAAGTGTCAGAACTGGTTAAATTGCATCTAATTTTTACCACTGTTATAAGAAAAGCTTGTGTTATCCAGCACATTTCTCAGAAGAAGAGCATCTTCTTACCCTRGCTGCCCTTAAAAACCAGACAATGTGGATTCCATGAAAGTTCTTCATACTGGAGCAGTAAAGCCCTGGATTCCATACAAGCCCTTGTGGTTTCCTCAACAGCATTTCTGAGTGCTGTGTTTCCTTCCTGAACAGTAGTACTTGAACAACTTTCTGCACCAGATCCTCCTCCTGACTCCATTAAAGCATTTAAAGCAGGACAGCACATTCTGCTATGAAGAGGTGTTAGCACTGTGACMAAAAGCTCTGCAGTATTTGCAAAGGATAACCTGAAACAATTTAAGAATGTGTAATGTGTTCTGAATCTGTGTTAGAGCACTGACTCATTGCCTGGATGGGAATTTCTTGGAACTCCTGGATGTAAGACAGACAAGCTGAGGCTGCAGCAAGATTTGGTTTCATGCTGGGTTACAGAGAAAACCAAATGGACAAGCTCCAGCTGGGAGTGTCTTGGGCAGGTTTAAACCCACAGGAACAATGAACAGGATCTCTGTGTGCCTACACAGCCAGTTCAGTGAGAGCTCTCAGGATCCACAGGGAAAAGGCAATGTGACTCATAAGGAACTTTCACCACAGGAGTCCTGGAAGCATCTCCATCCAGAGCCACTGGCAGGGAGAGTTTTCACAAGGAACTCTACAGGATTTCAGGCCAATCCTGACTCTTTGAGCACACTGTCACACATGATAGTCCCAAGGCATGTTGCTTATGGAAGAATTTACTGCTGAGAGTAGAAAATAGTTTGTCAGCTTTGGCCATGTGAACAGTGACTAAAATCCTTACAGCGGTACCAAGTGAAAATGTGCCTGATTTTGTAGGAATTGCTACTTTAAATACATTTTTCCTCTTATTAAATCCCTTTTCTCACCACAGGCTGAAAGTGCTGGGAAACCTGTTYAGCAGCTCACTTCCTATATTTAGGGTTAGAATGACATGGCTCAGTTTCAGTTTCCCATATTTTGACTCAGTTTTGTTTGCTTTCTGATAAAAAGCTCCACTGTTAACACAGCTCATCTACTGACTTCTGTTAAGACACAGGAGCAGCTTTACCACATTAAGACCCTCTCAAATTTTTAAAGCATACATAGAAGGTAAAGATTTAGAGCATTAGAGGTCTGACTTCTCAGTGCTCTTGCAGACAATACTCTTGAGTATGAGAAATGTTACACTGAGATCTCCAGGAAAAGCCTGGAGTCTCACTGCCACACTGGATCATCCAGATCAGCACACAAGAACAGAACAACTGATGGCTGCAGGGAGCCACTCCTCCTGCTCATAAACACCCAGGAAATGCCTCTCCTACTCAGGCTACAAACATTAGCAACAGCAAACACAACTCYGCCAGAAGCTGAGACAAACTCCTCATCAGCCAACTGTGCAAATTAACAGCATGRAGACTTTTGACCAGGCAATGGCACGAGTGAGAGTCCCAGTGAGAGCAGCAGGAACTGCTTTTCCTGAGGCTTTATTCAAAGCTTTCCAGGGATGGAAAAGTGAAAGCTGAGCAAGAATCAGGAAAAAATGAGAAGGCTGAGCTTCCAACACAGAGGAGCATGGTGTAATAAGGGAGTGTTTTACCTTGTTTCTCTTTTTCTTTGAGTGGATCTGCATTATAAACTCGGAATCCATTTTCCATTCCACATGCAAAGCATCCTGTGGTAAAAAGCACATATATATACACACATATATAGTAATTGCCAGGTACACTCAAGAAGGAAGCAAGAGCCAGAGGGTTAGGAAAGCACTGCCCAACAACTGCATGGTTACACTTGAGCTGAAGAGCACTCAGGCTCTGTTAGTGATGGCAAGTGAAAATATTCCAGAGAAGTTGTCCTCTACGCTGGCCTGGTGGAAATGTCTTGGTATTGGTTTAAGGCAGGTAAGAAAACAACAGAAGGAAAGGAAACCAATTCCCAACCCACCTGGATCCTGTGCCATGCTCTAGAGTGCAGAAAACCAGCATCTTAATGTTCATGGAGTGAGCTCCCTCCTTTCTTAATAGATCCAAACACACCTCACGACTGCAACTCTGCTGTGGATGTTKCCAGAGCACAGTGCTCATCAAACAGCTTTTCCAACTGTGCTAACAAGAGCTGACTGCTGTACCATGCCAATAATTATATGCCAATAGCTGAAGTCTAACCCAGGACACAAGCAGAAGCCAGATTAAAACTCTCTGGAAAATAACTGTAGTTACTTTTTCATATAGAAGTCTGCATGTGCTTCTTTAGTGGAATCCATTAAGCTGCCAGTCCCTTGTCCTGYTCCTTGCCCTGCTAACAGGTGAACACAGGCACTGGTACAAAGCAATGCCACTGTGAAGGCAGAGCAATGCCAAGTCACCAAGAAGCTGCTGTCCCTGGCAGCAGCCTGATGGCAGGTTGGCTGCCCACAGTTTGTGTGTACTGTACCAAAAATCCAGTTACAGACCTCTGAGGTACTGGAACACAGGTTCCAGTTACTCTGGTTCTATTCTTACGGACTGCAATGATTTGAACCCCACAAATGAAAGCTGAGGAGCTCTGTCTAAACACAACCTCAAACTCGATACTCCAACAATCACAGGGCGTGTGGGGAAGAAAACAAAACAGCACAACCTATGCCCTYAACCCGAAAAACTCCCAGGTACAACTTCACCCTGTCCAAGATACTGTAATAAATTAAGTGCACGAAGTTCTTGTTTACACWGATAAACACACACACAAAGCAGATAATGTGAATGTAATAATTTTAGCAGGATTAGCAACCATATTGCAATAGGCTTTGATATGAACCCTACTGACTTTCTCTCCTCCCCCCTCAGCATTGATTTGCTCTGGCTGCTGGGTCTGTAAGAGCTGCAGAGATCTCCCAGCCCTAGGACAGCCAGGGAGCAAACTGCACTGCAAACCTTCCCCTCTCCATAAAGCACTGCTGTGCAGGA
>JACDOX010000307.1:337671-374194 GCA_014549065.1 Cardinalis cardinalis
TGCTGTGCAGGATGAGAACTGATCTGCTCCTCACAGCTGATCCATATAATTATTTTCCAGCAACAGCTTTCTACTCACATCCTGTATTTCCAGGAGAGTCAAAGGGAAGGGATGCTGAAGTTCTTCCCAGTAAGAAAGTGCTGTAAGGTTTGAGTTGTGCTGATCCCAGAAGCTCCCAAGAACCCAAATGCAGCAYTCCTGACGCAATCAATCACACACTTTACACTTCCTGTAGCACCACTACAGCTTTCTGCAGGACCAACCTCATGAGTAAGACGTGGGCTGCTTTAATGCCTTGGGAATATCCACATTTTCAACTGAAGACAGCACAGCAGAACGTGGGGATGTGAGTAACAGTGAAATTCCCCATGTGGTCGATCACTACCCACAGAGATTTGAAGCTCTCAGGCACGGCAACCCCTGAGTCAAACAAGAGAAGAAAACCCTACAGGAAGATTCCTGTTCCTGCTGCAATTATAGGAACAACTTTGAAGCTTGGTGATTCCCATCTGACTGATTCCTGTTCCACTGGCAYCACAAATTTGATGGCTACAGCTTGTAAGCCCTTCCATGTGGAAGGGGCTGACAGAGGAGGGGACACTTCCTTCCACAAGAAGTGCACCTCTCTTTTGAGGAAAGGACAGATGAGCTGAAAAGCCACTGACAAAACATAACTCAGATACTTTTTAAAAAAAATGTAGTGATTACAGAGTAATTGCCTTGACCCCTAGTTGTGCTTGTTCCTACAGTAAAAGAGCTTTTTGCCACCAGTGCCAGTGAGATCAGAGTGAGTTTTGCTCCTCCAAGCCTGCAGAAAAAGGCAGGGGTAAATTAATGACCAGCCTTTAGAAGATGCCCCATGCTGAAGAGAACACGTTGGCACAGARAAACCTGCAGGCTCTGGGGTGTGAGGTCCCACTGGGGCAGTAGTGGAGCACAGGGAAGTGGCAATGTCCAGCACAGTTTGTGCCATGGTGGTTTTCCTTGGCACCATTAATGCTGTGTAAAGCACAGGACCCTACCAACACTGTRGGGTCCCACAAAGCATCCCAGCCCATTGGAGAAGAGTAAATACATAAGTCAAGGGTTTCCACACCAAAATAAACCCACACCTCAGTTTTCAAAGCAGCTTTAGGCTGCAACAGTGACMAAAGAGAAATCTGTTAGCAATTTACAGGTATGGTCATTTATTATGATGTTTTGTCTCTTTATTTCTCAAAGGCACTTTAGTGTCCTTCTCAAAGCATTAGGAAAGGATCTGAAATCAGGAGCTCACAGTCTCCAAATGAAGAAGATAAAATCAGAATACCCTCACTTCCAACAATTGACGACTTCCATTTCCTTGTGCTACATTGTTTCTTTTTAATTTAAAGCCTAAAAGTAGCAAAGGCATGTGATATATCAGATATATCACTCAAGTCAGAGCAAGGAGGCCCATGGCAGAACAACCACAGCTGCTTTATCACTTGCCAGTCAGGGAGACTCAGCCCCAGAGAGACTTCTTAGATGGTTCCTCCTGTTCTCCCACCCTTGTGGGATTGGCCAGTCTTAAATTACTAAGAAATTAGGTTATTGTGGCAGTACATGCAGACACCCACACTTGGGAGCTCCAGCACTCCAGTGACTCACGTTCTATTCCTGGCAAAGCAAGAAGGAAGCAGGGAGCTTTCCCTCCCCTCTGCTCTCCCTCAGGTGGCCAAACATCACCTGCCCTTCAGCACTTTACAGCAGCCCTAAACTCATAAAAGGTCACTGAGTTACTGCAGTGTCATTGCTCCTAACAGCAGCAGCTCCAGCAGCTGCCAAACAGGAGCCAACTGTGTTTTCTCTTTATGTTTTTTGTCACCACTCAATTGCCTGGCCAGGTGAGGTGCATGGGACATGACTACTGTCATGACTGCCAAGACAAATTCCTTAAGGAGCTCWGGATGTGATATCATTTGAAAAAGGGGATGTGTTGCATTTATTGCTACAGAATTAAGGGAGCCTTTGTAACAAATTTTACACTAAAATGACGATCTAAAGGCATTTTGCAATAAAAGAGAAACTTTTCTTCTTACACAGCTCTACAGGCCAAGCACCAAATATCACTGCTCCATTACAGACCCTGCAGATGTGAAATTAAGCTCATGCTCAAAAATCTTTTTCCATCTCTGTTGGAGAGGCAAGATGAAAGTAAGGGCAGAGCTGCTGAGAAACAAACTACTCTATTCTTTTCAAGTCTTTGGGATAAGAGGAAGAGAGCTGCCAAGATGCTCTCACCTCATTACCTCCTTCATGTGCTATTGCCAAGATGCCATCAGAGACCTTTGACTAAAATCAACAGCATAATTCGTGTTTACACACGACTCCAATGGCGTCAGCAACAGGTACATGAGCTGCAGCCTACAAGGACAGAGGCTGCCAGAGTGTCTTAAGCAAGAACATTATTTGTTAAGGCAAAAGGATGTTACAAAACGATGAGCTTCTACTCCTTATTCCACAAAAACGACACTTACTCATAAGACTGGTGCTATTTTTGTCTTGCCAAAGCAGATGAGGAACACGCACCCTGTTTCTGGAGGAGGCCTTCCCCTCTAACAAAGGAAAAAGATAAGCCAAGGATGCACAGGGGCTGTTGTATCAGTGCTTGCCTGCCAGTGCGATTAGAAGTGTTACCCACAGTTCTTAAAACACAAACTAGGTAAGAAGAAAGAAGAAAGCAGTAACACCACTCATTTTGAATGTGGAGTACTAAGACGGAGGAAGAAAGGGCTGAACTGTGAGCAGTTCCCAAGGAAGCCCCCGGAGTACAGGCTCTGAGAGCCTGCCGGAGCCCCACACGGTGAGCAGCCAAGCGCAGCAAGCCCCAACAGGCCTGGGCCTGCTSCTGCTSCTGCTCCTGCTCCGCTCACCCACCCCCCATTCAACCCTCCGAAGCGCTGGGCACAGACACGACCGCACAGCGCTGGAACAACGGGAGAGCCACTAACCCTGCGCTGCCAGCGGCCCTCCCGGCTCCTTGCAGCACTGCCGCCGCCACCCCTCGGGCACCCCCAGGGCAGCAGCAGCCCCGGGCCGCGAGCGGGACCCCGCAGGGATGGCTCGGGAGCCGCGGCCGCCCCGGGCCCAGCCCAGCCCAGCCCAGCCCGGGCTCAGCACCGCCGCCCCTCCGCGGCACCACCCGGCTCCCCGGGCCCGCAGCCTCACCGTGGTCCTGGTTGAAGCCGGCGTAGAGCAGCCCGTTACCGTGCGGGTTGGCCGGGAGCAGGTTCATGGCTCCGGCTCGGCCCCTTCGCCCCCGCCCCTCACACCATGGCGGCGCCCGCCCGCCTCAGCCCCGCCGCGGGAGCCCGAACCGAGCCGGGCCGAGTTAAGCCCGCCCGAGTCGGGCCCAGTCCAGCGAGCCCGCCGGAGCCGAGCCGGACCGAGCCCGGCCGGGCCGAGCTGAGCCGAGCCGAGCCGAGTCCGGCCGAGTCCCGGCGGGCCGAGGCGGACAGGCCGGCGGCTGCTTCCGCCTGCCAGGCACCGCTGCCGAGCGCAGAGCGCGTCCAGCCCCCGGCGGGAGGAGCGCCGAGTAGTCGAGCGCCGCGGGAATGGCGGCGGGAGCGCCGGGAATGGACCGGGACTGACTGGGGTGACCGAGGCTGACCGCCGGGAGTGACCGGGACTGACCCCCGGGAGTGACCAGGACTGACCGCCGGGAGTGACCGGGACTGAGCGCCCGGACCGACCAGGACGAAGCGGGACTGACCGCCGGGCCGGAGGGCAGGATGGGTGGCCCGGGCCCTTCCCATCTCGAAAGGACTGTTTGGTAAAAGCTTTCACATCAAACTAGTGAAAACACAGGAGTTGCGCTTGGAACGCGCTAAAATAGGGATTTACTGGCTTGACAAAACCTCAAACCAAACCAGCCCCCAAACCCTACCACCAACAGCACAGATAGGTCTTGAAAATGTGGAAGTCCTCGGGACCCAAGGCCCTGAGCTCCCTAACTGGACTTAAATAGTGAATTTACTTCGGGCAAGAGGATGGRCCCGACAGGCTGGTGGGGCCCCTTCCCAGCCGGGTTATTCCATGGCTGTGTGGTGACTCCAGGCTGTGTGTGCCCACACCGACAGCAGCTATTCCCCATCCCTCCTGTGCGTTCACCTCCTTTTCCATGCTCGCTCCGCTGCTGTCGCGTCTCGCATTTGTGAGCGGCTCCCCTTGGAGGTGACCGCAGCTTTTCGGTGCAGCCGCGGAGCTCTGCACGGRCCAGCTGCTGTGGTATTCTTTGGGTACTCATATATACATATAAAATAGAATAATCACATTGCACATTTAYGAGATTTTGTTTCCTCGGGCAGCCAAGAGACTGGGTATATGAAATAACAAACCCTTTGCTTTTTTTTTTAAAGCTTCTCCTGCCCAACTAGGGCCCCAGGCTTTACYTAATCCGTGTGGGAATCCTGCAGGAGCCAGGAGTGCTGCTCCAGCCTCTCCTTACCTTGTGTTTATCGTGGCTGGCAGGAGGAACAGAGACTCTGGCCGTGGGGACGGACACACATCCGTGGAAATGCTCCCTCCAGCCAGGCATTCCTCCTGCATTCACACAAAGGGACCAGGCAGCTCACTGAGGAGGCCAAGGGTGTAATTTGGAAGAGATGAACCAACGTAGCCGTTGTGTGCATGGCACAGAACCGCTCATCCTACACCCGGACTGGGCGGGCAGATATTAAAGTCTGGGTGTCTCCGATCCAGGTTTAACCCCGCGGAGCTGCCGGGAGCTGCAATTTGAACACCCCGACAGCTCCATCGCAGCGTTTCCCGGAGCTCCCCCGGCGCTCTCAGCCCGGCGGGCGGAGCCTGCTCCTACCCGGGGACAGAGCCCACGGGAATTCCTTCCACCGCACGGGGTTTGCGGGCTGGGCTTTCCCTGAGAGCAGACTGGTTCTGATGGCCCTTTTCTTTAAACTCGTGCACTGATTGCTCCGGGGCCGGCACTACTCTGACACTTTCCTGGCCGGAATTTTTACACTCCCAGTGCTGATCCAGGAGGAACATCACAGACAACACAGTGGGGACGCTGCTATGAAGCTGGGATGAAGCTGCACCAAAAGATTGTTATTACTGAGGAGGAGGAGGAGTCACACAATCCCTTCACACATGAAAGACTTGGCTTGAGTTATKCTTCCACGTTTCAGGTAAAAATTTTGTAGACAGATGTTGTATCAGAAGACTTATATGACACTTAAAGGCTGAGTTCACATTCCTGGTATCTAATTCAGGTATATTATTCTTCAAATTCTTCTAAAGGATGATAAAACCAACCCACCCCAGTTAAAGAAACCATTTCTAAAGAATCTGAAGAAATTATTTATTTTCCAGAAACACTCAATTTATTTATTTTTGAAATAGTGTTCTTCAAGTTGTGTTTCTTTTTCCACAGTGTCTGTGGCATTTTTGTCCTAGAACTTTCTCATAGAGTGGTATGAAATGAAATTTATTCTTACAGGAAAATATTTAACCTACAAATTAATTCCCCAAAGTACTAAAAAACATACAAAAACATTTATCAAATTAATTACATACACTAAACCTTGCTGTGCATGGGCATAATAATTATAGATCCATTTTTAGCTTAGTGAAGTTTGTCCTTWAAAGTTACTGAGGGAACTTCACAAGGAATCCAAATGCACAATTATAGCACCACAGAATTTATCACACTATTGGTAGAATTTAACAATCATAAATACATTGTTAAGTATATTTAATACATTTTATTGTATTGAACACATTTTAATTTTGTTTAATATATATTCATTGTGTTTAACCCATTTTAAGTACCTCTGCCTGAATATGCAGACCCATAACTCATTTTTATATTTTTAATAGTTTGCAAAAAATACAGGATTTTCTTTTACTTTTATTAGTAATTCACAGAGTTCATGGAATTAAGAGTTGAATCTAATGGTATTTATCCCCTGTATGAAACCACACAAAATAGTGAAACCAATGGTGTTGTGCACATCAAAAACTAAAATGCAGTACGAAAATCCAGCAGCAGAATGCCGTGTCCTTTCAGTGGCATTGGGTGTGTCATTCATTCCAAAACATCATTTCTGTGGTACAAGCTCTAAAATAAGACTTCACCTTCTAATTTTTGTCAGTGTGGTACTTACATGGAGYGTGCGCTGCATTAAACAGGAACCCGTGTGTTCGAGTCTGGAGGGCCACGGGGCGCTTGTGCGGAGAGGGGAACAGTGTCACCCTCCCGTCACACCGGGAACTGGCCCCTCACAGCGGGAACAGCCCCTCGTAACAGCCATGCATAACACCGGGAACAGCATCCCCTCGCAGCGGGAACAGCCCCTCGTAACAGCCACGCATAACACCGGGAACAGCATCCCCTCGCAGTGGGAGCAGCCCTTCATAACAGCCACGCATAACACCGGGAACAGCATCCCCTTGCAGCGGGAACAGCCCCTCATAACAGCCACGCATAACACCGGGAACAGCATCCCCTCGCAGCGGGAACAGCCCTTCATAACACCGGGAGCAGCCGCCCCTCACACCGGGAACTCCTGTTCCCGTAACACCGGCAACAGCCCCCACTACGCCGGGAGTGGCCGCCCCTCACTGCAGGAGCAGCCTCCCTTCACACAGGGAACATCATTCCATCACTTGCAGGAACTGTTCCCTCACACCGGGAGCAGCCGCCCCTCACACCGGGAACAGCCCTCCATCATTGCTGGAACAAGCTCCCCTCACAGCGGGAGCAGCCGCCCGTCACAGCGGGAACAGCCCTCCATCACTGCAGGAACAGTCTCCCCTCACACCGGGAGCAGCCCTCCATCACTGCAGGAGCTGTTCCCTCACACCGGGAGCAACCCCCCTCACAGCGGGAGCAGCCCTCCATCACTGCAGGAGCTGTTCCCTCACACCGGGAGCAGCCGCCCCTCACGCCGGGAGCAGCCCTCCATCGCTGCAGGAACTGTTCCCTCACAGCGGGAGCAGCCGCCCCTCACATCAGGAGCAGCTCTCCCATCACTGCAGGAACAAGCTCCCCTCACACCGGGAGCAGCTCTCCATCACTGCAGGCGCTGTTCCCTCACACCGGGAGCAGCTCTCCATCACTGCAGGAACTGTTCCCTCACACCGGGAGCAGCCCCCCTCACAGCGGGAGCAGCTCTCCATCACTGCAGGAAGAAGCCCCCCTCACACCGGGAGCAGCTCCCCTCACAGCGGGCCCCGGGGGTGCCGCTCACCCGCGCTGTGCCCGCAGGTCCCGTCCCGCAGCCCGGCCGGGATCTCCCCGTCCCCAGGCACTGTCCCGCACCGCAGAATTTCCGCAGGGATCCCCGCCTGGCTCATCCTCCTCCCCGCATCCACGCGGCCGATTAGCGGATTTAATCACATCCCTTTGGATTTCACACCAAATGCCCCCGATACAGCGCCTGTGGCGATTCCTGCGGCTGCCTTCAGCTTCCCTCTAGCGGATCGGCCTAAAACCGCTCTTCCGCAGGCGATCCCGAGCTTTAGAGCGGCTCCAAACTACAAATACCAGCAGCTCCAGCACCGCTGAGAGGSCCCAGGACCCACCTCTCCTAGAATTAATCTCTCCAGTTTATTGTAGCAAATATTTATAAAGAATTTTATTTTTCATGTATAGCTATAAAAGCAAAGCATTTTGAAACATTCTCTCTGGCTGAGCTATTTTTTTTTGGTGTGTTCTTTAAATTTTTTTCCTGTGGTGGGTGGCCCTTCCTACCTCATCGCAGAGTGACAGTGGCAGAAGGACCCAGACCTTTAATCCTGTTTCGCAGCAGGTTTAGCAGAGGAGCGGCTGCAGCAGCCTGGAAATGACCATGGAGAAGATCCTGAAGGCAGAGCTGAACACCAACCTCCTGAAGGCACTGGGGAGCTCTGGGGGAGGATGCATCAGCCAAGGCCAAACGTATGAGACAGACAGAGGACGGGTWTTTGTGAAAATCAACCACAAACCTCAGGTCAATGCCAGCAGATCTTATGATTGCATAGAGATAGCTCTGTGATTGCATAGAGATAGCTTTTTATTTTAAAAGCAGCTGATTGTTAATAATACATAATCATTTCAGTTCTGAGTTTTCTTTTTAMAGCTGTGTCTATTTTATATCCAGAATTAATGTAGCAGCTTTGGTTAATGTGAAATGYGGTGTAATGCAATGTGATACCCTCAACAGCAGGAATGAGCTGTAATTCCTGTAAAAAGGAGGCCAAGCACAAAGCTGTTACTGTGGTACTTGGAGTTTGGAAAAGCCCAGARCTGACTTTGCATTCACTGCATTCCTTTTCATGTTCCAGTTGGGAGGATTGATAATGGGAGGGCACAAATAGGGGCCAGTGCTAAAACTCACGTATTATCTTTAAAGCTACAGAAAATTTCAAACATCCCCATTGCTTTTGACATTTCTAAAAGTAAAATTCTTGCAGCTTCTCAAGCCAAACTCTTGACTTCTCTACTACTAAATGAATACTCAATTGCTTTTTGTAACCCCAGAGTACATCAGAAATTTGCTTTATCATATCAAAATCATCCTAAACTGCTGTGAAAAACAGCACCTTTGTTTCAAAAATGCAGAGTACCTGCTGAGTATTTGTGCTGTCGTCTCCATCCAGTGGTCTGTGGGGAAGGAAGAACCAATTGAAGGGCTCAATGTTACCTTATTTAACAGTGGCCACATTATCCTCAGAGGTGCTGTTGCACCCAGGTAGTTTGGGGTCTTCATAAGCAGCTGGAAATCASGGTGAAATGTGACATATCCTACAACCTTGGAATGAATTTAGGGAAAAAWAAAAGAGTTTAGGGTTAAGGTCCTAAAGTCTTCCTGTGTGGAATGAAGCCTTGCTGCAGCTCTCTCCTTTTATAAAGAGGAATTAACTCCTTGCCACTTTGTCAGAAGTACTCATTGTAGACATACATAGTTTAGCCCAAGGATATTCTTATTCTTTGACAGGCTAGAAAAATGTTTGAAGGGGAAATGGCAAGTTTGGAAGCCATTCAGAAAACCAATATTGTGAGAGTGCCTCAGCCCATCAAAGTGATTGACCTGCCTGGAGGAGGAGCCATGTTTGCCATGGAGTACCTAAAGATGAAGCACCTCAACAAGTATGTCCATGCAGCTCTTTTTACTGTGTTTTGGGACACATTTTTTAAAATGTTTTACAGTCAGCCAGGAAACTTCATGAGCAGAGTTGCTTTATTCTCTCAGAGATAGAACTTCTCTCTGTTGAGATCTGTGTTTCTCTGTGTACATATTAAAATATATATATATGTGTGTATGTATCTGTATATGTGTGTACACACTCCTTGTCCATATTTTGCTTTTCCTGCACTAGAAATGCTGTCACTGCCCATTTGTGTGCTGCTCCACGTGTGCTGAGATGCTGCTGTACTGAATTTAATCACAGCTGAGTTTGGCTCATCGTTCTCTCATGAGATTTTTCACTGGAGTTTCTTTTCCCAGCCCAACAGGTTTCTTTAACCTTACAGGCTGCTTAGGTCTTTGAAACCTCTGCTTCTCTCTGTAGAATCTTCCAGTATGATTTAAGCCATGATTAAGTTTAGATGACATGAATCTGCATTTCATCTGTCAGCCAGCCTGAACATGGAATTCAGGAGTCACGTGTTGCTGAAAACAGATTTTCAGGAACACTGCTGTGTTCCAGGCTCCATATGGGAGCAGTGTCATTCCTATGGCTCTTCTGGCAGCTGCTTGTCCAAAACATCTATTTTATTTGGGACAATAATGACAATTCCACAGCCTCCACAAACAGTTTATTCTGATCCATCCCACTGTTCCTAGAAAGGATTTTCCAGTGTCTAACCTTAGTCCTTCTGGCTGCAATTTTAAATCCCTCTCGTTTTCCCCCCATTCTGAGAATTGAGAAGAAATTAGTTTCTGTCCTTGAAACTCCTGTTAAGATACCTGTRGAATATTTAACTGGTTTTTAGTTGTCTAAAACTAAACTAGGCTGCCTAATGGCCTCCAGCAGCCTTGAATCAATCCCTGCCAATGGCTTCTTTTCAGACTTACCTTTCAACTGCTGTTCAGCTGATTTGGAAGGGTAAAGCCAAMAGGAGATACCACGTTCTGTTCTCTGCTGACAGTGGGGCTGRTAAGGAGGAGCACACCATCCTCCTCCCTTTCTGCTCCTGTTTATACTACCTTATGTACTCTTTACCTTTCTTGCAAGAGCATTTAGTGTGTTTGTTGTATTATCTGTGTYGTCAGAGCTGTTGTCATTTGCTCCCTGTTAGGTTCTTGTGAAATTGATTATGATTGAGGGGTTTTTTTGGTATATTTGTTCACTTGTTTCAGTCTGATTTTGGTTTATTTGCTCCTACAGATACTCTTCAAAGCTGGGAGAGCAGATAGCAGAACTTCATCTTCATAACCAGAAACTCAGAGAGAAGCTGAGGACTGAGGGAAGCACAATTGGTAAAGCATTGATGTAATGTACTGAACCAAAAAGGAAGCAATTCCTTTGGCTGTGGTGCAGCATTGCTTTCAACTTTCCTAAGTCAAGCTGACAATTTGGACTCTTCTTCACTGTCATGCACTCTCCTAAAATGTTCTTGAGCTTACAGAAATCCCATTTTTTGCTTGCTGTTGGTTTAGATAATTAACTGATTACAGAATATTGTCCCTTACTAAATGCAGAATTAAGCTCCTCTTTAAAGATGTTGGGGATGACATTTTTGAACTCAAATAAGTAGCAAATGTTCAAAATKTGCTGCTCCTCAAAGTGAATTAAAGCATAAATGAAAAAAAAAAATCAGCTATATAAAGAATTATTTTGAGTTGGTACTGTTAAAATCTGAAGTGCCAGTCTGTATCTGTGTTGTTCCCATGACTTCACAGTGGGCTGGGTCTGACTCTTAGTGGTGGACAAATCATAATCCATTATTTTGAAGTGAAGGCCAAATTACTGGCAGGTCCCAAAAAATCTGTGAATMAAACCCAAGCTATATTCAATGGCAACATGTCCAAGTGCCAGAAAAGCAGATTGTGACTCTGTATCTGGGCTCCTTTCCTGAATGTCCAACTCCTTCATCCAAAGCAAACTCACTGACCATGGCTGACTATGCCTCCATTTCCATTCAGCATCTTCAAGTCCAAAAGATTTTTTTCCACCTTTAGAAAGGGTTGTGATCATGAAATAAGTGTAATTCATTGCTTAAAGTTATTTTTCCTGCCTTAAGTTCTGTGTTTGCAAACTTTGCCATGTAAATATCTCAAATCCCCTAATATKTATTTTGTTCTGTAGGAAAAGGAGCTGGTCACTCCGAGGCCCAGTTTGTGGATAAGTTTGGATTCCACACAGCCACTTGCTGTGGTTACATCCCACAGGTATGATCTGTTCCACAGCTGTGAAAGCCAGCAGGCACTTGGAGAGGTCTGGAAACTCCTCATACCTGAGCTTGCTCCATTTGTCTGCTGCCTTCTGACCACAGCTTTGCTTTCCCTSTTCCATCCCTGTTCCCTGGTGCTGTCTGTGGCCAGCAGGCACGGTGGGTTGAGTGAGAATTCGGAATGAAGTGGTGGTTCTTTAGCTTGSTGATATTTAAAAAAATCAGTGTCCCTTCACATACCATATCTTGGTTTTATTAACCCCTACTCTATGGATCTCTGCAGTGCTTTTGGAGAGCCTCATCATGTAACAGCTCATGAGACATTGGAAAGGGCTCTTGGAGAGAAAAGGGCTCTTGGAGATAATTTCTGGCTCTGCACATGTCAGGATTTCATTCTACAGCAACTGAATGAACCTTCAGTATCTCAAACTCTTTGCTGAGTACAGCTTTTCATCAAATTAAAATGCGTTACCCTGTAAAAATGAATGAATACTTCTACCTTTCCAGAAAGATTTGAAACAGGACATTGAACAACTGAAATGATCTCACTAGAAACTCTCTCTCTAAAATACATTAAAAAAATGGGAATGAATGAAAATAGCCAGAATCTCAACTCATATTAAAGAGAGCCCCACCAAAGTGTGGTGGGGAGCAGCAGTCCCAAAACAAAACATCTGATGTTGCTGTGCATTGGTCACACTGACATTGTCCAGGCCATTGTGTGAGCACTGAATGTTTTAAGTGGATCTCTCTTATTGACACTGAATGAATGTGTGTTAAAACTGTGTGTGACCAACCTGTGCTGTATTTTGCAGGTGAATGAGTGGCAGAGTGACTGGCCATCCTTCTTCATCCGTCACCGACTCCAGGCTCAGCTGGATTTGATTGAAAAGGATTATGGAGACAGAGAAGCCAGAGAACTCTGGTCACAGCTAAAAGTATGAGCCATGTTTTAAATCTTYTCTAGAATTTCAGAAAATGTGTATCAGTGGGATTGTAAAGGTGTTTTTTAAGGGATTTACCCAGCTTGAAATGAAGAGCAGGGTTCACAGTGGGTCCAGCAACACTGTCAGCTGAACAGAGTTCCTGTTACACTTTCAGTTTTACAGATAGTGGAAAAAAACCCTTGTAATTCAGCATTAACATTTATTTCTGAGAATACAACTAGTAATAATAATAATAATAATAATAATAACAATATGGTAAATTCTAAGAGTTTGGTGTTATGAAGTGGGTGAAATTCTACTGCCTGGAGAGATTTGTATTTTACCTGGCCCAGGCTGAGGCTGGTTCAGGCCATATTCCATGCAGCACTCAGGGAACACCAGGGATGTTCCCCTCTCTTCTGTTCATTGGTCCAGATGCTTACTGCAGTCCTTTTTACACTGAAACWTTTTAGTTTAAATGAAATAATTTGATATTTCTCATGACAGCCAACAGTATCCATGTCTAGAAACAATACATCAGTACCACGTGTTGATACCAGACTGTGAATTAAATGCTTTGCTGAGCTCTGTCAAGAACAATCCAGAACATTTATCACTGGCTTGTTCTTGTTGACATCAATGTCCATGAGGGCTGAACACAGGCAGCATTTGGTCACCTCAGACTCTAACATGCTACGGTACTTTATTTTATTTATTATTTTCTTCAAAACTCTTTAATTGTTAATGTCTGTTTATGCTTTTTCAGCCAAAGATTCCTGAAATGTTCTGTGATGTGGAAATTGTTCCTGCTCTCCTGCACGGGGACCTGTGGGCAGGGAATGTGGCTGAGGACGACTCCGGGCCGATTATCTTTGACCCTGCCTGCTTCTATGGCCACTCCGAATTTGAGCTGGCCATTGCTGGGATGTTTGGGGGGTTCAGCAGCTCTTTTTTCTCTGCCTATCACAGTAAAATACCCAAAGCTCCAGGGTTTGAGAAACGGAACAAGTTGTATCAGCTCTTTAATTACATCAACCACTGGAACCATTTTGGGACAGGGTACAGGGGCTCTACCCTAAACATGATGAGGAAACTTCTGAAGTAACCAGGTACAYTTGAGAAATTCTGACACAGTCCCCTAGGAATGAGCAGCCCCTGCTCATCCCAAGTACCACAAACTCAGAACTGATTGTAAAACACCTGATGTGGGGAAGGTTTAATGCACTTTGAACCTCACTAACTAAAAGCAATTGTGTAATCTTTAACTTGGGCACTGGTTTCCTCCCTGCTGGAGGARAGGGCTGCACTGTTTGTCAAGGCTCCAGTGGCCTGGAAAGCAGCACAGTCAGCCTGCCCTTGCTGCTCTCTCTCCTCTGTGCTGTGCTCCCACAGCTGTTCCACAGCAGCATCTTCCCAGTCCTGCTGCTGCTCCAGCTGCAGTTTGTTATGGGAGCYGCAGTTATGGGACAGTGCAGCTGGAACCAAGTTCTTGTGTCTGCMCTTGTTAGTTCTGGTTTAGTTTTCTGTCTGTTCCCAGCCCTTTTTCCATTAATATTTCCATGGTCTTCTGTTTCCCTTTCCTTTCCTTTTGCCTGTCAAATGTCTTAAACCAAAATTTCAGTCAGGTTCTGTGAATCTGAAAACATTCTCTGTTTAATTTAATGAGCAGACAAGGCCCTTTGGCTGCATTTGGCAAACAGATGTAATTAATAATATTTCTAATATTTATTTTAATTTAACATAATTTACTCACATTAATTTTTCCCTTGCTAGAAGAACTGAAATTCCAGTGGTATTTTCTAGAAGGATGTCTAGTTCCTTGGTAATTAACTGTACAGTCAGAAGTAGGTTATTACCACTCAAAGTTGATAATAGGATTTCATCATTTTACTGTGATATTTCAGTGTGTTGTACTACAATAGTAACATATTTAAATAATTTTGTAAAAACACAGCAAAATGTGGGAGGGAGGTGGCTGGGTGAGAGGAAGCACCTGTGGCTGCTGGGTTGGTTGGTGCTTGATGTGTTTTCAATTTTAGAAAATKAGTGCAGTGGGCAAAGCTGGTCTGTTGTGCCACCACTGGGTTATAGAAGGAATATCAAAATGTCAAATCTGATAGATTTGTCAGGGGTTTATTGTTCCTTACTGCTTTATTTTTACAGAAAACACAGGCAGTGGGAATTTGGGGAGAAAAGTGTTCAGCAAAGACACTGGTGCACAATCTGAGCTAGGATACATTAGTGACTCTGGGGGATTTTAATGGGAGTAGCAAGGAGAGTAAAAGTAAGTGCAGTCCCACAAGTATGAATTAGCAGATTTGGGTAAGAATGACCTGAGAATTTAGATGGTTGGCATGACTAAATATTATATTCAAAATTGCTCAGATATATTTAGACTTTTCTTAACTTTAAATGGTTGTGCTATAAAGATTTAATAAAGTTTAAAATTTGATGTTGTATTTGGTTTAAAACAATGCACTTTGCTCTCTGTAAATATGATACAAATAGTGAAAAATTTTTGCTTCCTTTGAATCAGGGGAATCTGTCACGGTTGGTTATAAAACTTAACAGAACTAAAGCAGTGGAAAAGAACTAAAACAGTGGAAAAATGGAACAGTAGAGTTTGGGATTGTAGCTGATGGCTGAAAGATCTAGGTCTGAGCAAAGTGCATGTGCACTGGTGTTTATGGATATGAACAAACCAACCTGTGTCACACTGGGAACTACTTGTGAACTTAAATTTCTTCTCAAATAAAACACTTGCCTTGCAGAAACCTGGCATTGGGTGTACATGTGATTTGTGGCAGTGGTTTGATGGAATGAATTTGAGCCTGAAAACAAAATACTTGGGTGTGGATGGAGCTGCTGGATAGCAGAAAGGAGCAACTTACCTGTTGTGACATCCTTGAATTTCCTGTAGAATCAGTGGGGCTGTAGGGTTCCAATGTTCCCAGAACTGTGTGAGGTTTGGATGATGTGTGGTGATATTAACCATGCAATGCAGGTTCTGGTGTGAGTTGGATAAGGAAGGGAGCTCATGGATGTCTCCATCCTTGTCCTTTGCCCCTGGGGTCCCTGTGCCCAGGTCCCCATCCCTGTTCCCTCACCTGAGGGTCCCTATCTCCATCCTCACTCAGTGCTTGGGTGCCCATGCCTGTGTCCCCATCCTTGTCCCATCCCTGTCCCATCCCCAGGACCCCATAGTTGGTGTCCCCAGGGYTGACATCCCCATCTCCAGCCCAGATGTTCCCATCCCTGGTGGGTGTCCCCGGGGTTGTGTCCCCATCCCCAGTAGGTCTTGTTTCCACTGGGCATCCCTCGGCTGGATGTCCTCATCCCCAGTGGGTGTTCCTGTCCCCAGGGTGGGTGTCACCATCTCCGGTGGGTGTCCCTAAGCTGCATGTCCGCATCCCCAGTAGGGATTCCTGTCCCCAGGGTGGGTGTCCCCATCGCCAGTAGGTGTTCCCGTCTCCGGTGGGTGTCCCCAGGGTGGGTGTCACCGCCCCCGGTGGGTGTCCCCAAGCTGCATGTCCTTATCCCCAGTAGGGGTTGCTGTATCCGGTGGGTGTCCCCAGGGTGGGTGTCACCGTTCCCATGGTTATTCCCAAACTGGATGTCCCCATCCCGGGTGTGTGTCCCCATCCCGGGTGCGTGTCCSCATCCCCGGTGGGTGTCCCCAGGGCGGGTCCCCTCATCTCTCCCCCGCCCAGCGGAGGGGCCGGGCCCGCGCTCGGAGGCGGCGCCGCTGCCTTTGGTCCCTCCTGGCGGCCCGTAGCTGGGCGGTGGTGGCGGCGGCGCGGGGCGGGCCCGGGCGGCGGCGGCGCTTGTCCCGCGTGTTCTCTTGTCCCGCTTATCGCCTGTCCCGGTTATCGCTTGTCCCGGGCTGTCGCAGCACCGGGCCGGAGGGGCGAGGCCGGCGGCTCCGGGAGCCCCGCGGCGGAGGCCGGTAGGGCCGGGCGGGGCCGCGGGAGGGGCCGCGGGAGGGGCGCGGTGGGCGCATGGCGGGGCCGGGCGGGGTGAGCGGGGCGGCGGCACCGGCCCTGCCCGCGCCCTGAGCGGGGCGGGACCGACCCTTCCTCTGTCGCTGCAGGCCCGGCCATGGACGGAGCGGAGCGGGAGCAGGAGGAAGGCAAGGAGCCGGCTGCCATCAGCGCCAGGAACATCCTGGACAGCTTCACCGAGAGCCGCGAGGTCGCGGAGCTCATCGGGAACCTGCGGGAGGTCTTCGSGGAGCTGGTGACAAGGGAAATGGCCGTGGAACGGTTCATAGGTAAGCACGGCAGCCAAWGGGAGTGGTCCTGCTGCTGCATGATACAAACATTTTATTACGTATGATTCATTTTGCTATTGCTGAATACCAAAAAGGGACCAAACCGCTAATTTTTGGGTCAGTGATAATGCTGGAACTTCATCMACAGGTAATTCAGATGTGTTTTTTTTCTCATTTTGTTTTCCATATAGATATTCTTTTATTACCCGGTATTTAACTACTGTAAATGAAAACTTAGGTCTTAGATTCCAGAAATCTGAATTCTGACTCATGCTGGGCCTTCAGTTTCCTGTTCAAATTCAGGCCATAATTTAGTTAAAAGTTTGTATGTCTGTCGAATAAAGCAACTCTGTTACTCATTGAAACACAGCATTTTGTACTTTAAAGTGTCAATTTCCTATTTACCTTTTCATTTCATGGGAAATGTGAAGAGTAGCTGCATCCATACAGATGATCTTTGTTTTTCCAAACATCAGGTAACTTGGTTTGACTTTTGTGCCACCTGAGGAAAGCTGTCCTGCCCCTGGGCCTCAGCTGAACGTGGAAGGGCCACAGTGAGGTGCATGTAGCAGTGTCCTGGGTAACCAGCCTGTTTCAAGGCACATCTGTGTGTTGGGTCAATATTCTGATGAGGTGATTTGCAAAAGTTTGTTCAGTGCTTCATGTATTTGCAAGCTGAATTTAGCAGAGTGGCATTTTGCAAGTATTTTTGGATGGATGGAGAAATTGCAAAGCTCCCAGTCAAAATATCAACCCAGCATCTTTGTTTTTGACAGCAAGTAATGAGGTGGGCAAACAATAAAGCAGAACCCCTCAGATTTGGAGATCTGACCCTGCAGAAGTTTCTCAGTAGCATGATTGTGGTTGGCTGAACTGACTGTTCCATCTAAATGATGGACACAAAACTGCTCAGACAGARGGAACTCTCATTGCTGAGGTTGTTCAGCATCACAGAGCAMATGTCAGATGGAGTGGGACAGGAAAAACCATTGCTGGAAAGATCACCTTGCTGTGCCTCTCTGTCACATCATGTGGAGTGTTTCTTTGCGTTTAAATTCTATTTATGAGCTTTCTACCTTTATRTCACTGCCCAGTAAATATGGGCTCAATATACTTTAAAAAGGTGTTGTGGTTCAGTATTGGGTTATAATATTTAGTGTGCTCAGGTCTCATTGATCCTTCTTGGACAAAATGTCCCAAACCTGCCAAGAGGCTSAGTGTGTGAGTTAGACCACTGACACTTGGGGAATAGCTTTTATCTGGGAGCAGGGAATGCAGTGATCACCTCTTCCAGAGGGTTTTGATGAAAGTTTCCAAAGCATTCAGAAAAACTCATGATGCTCATTTTGTGATGAACCATTAGAAACAGAAGTTTGGGAAACAGTTTAATCTGCAACTACAAATTTGTAGRAAAATATAGGAAGATCTTTCTGAAATAATAATTTTAGAGCATCTGGTTTAGGTTCATTCTCTTCAGCTTTTATATTTGGGGTTTTATTTTATCTTTGCCAGGCTGTAACCTGGGAAAATAATTTGCTGCTCAATTCCACTTTTTGTGTTCACTGGTTCTGCTGTTTGTGTGCAGCATTAATTCAGGTGGGAAGTCAGGGATGAGTAGGAGCTCAGGTTTCCCTCTGGATGCTGTTCTGGTGTCCCAGGGGAATTGCACAAGGATGCTGTTGCTTGGTCTGGTGTCTCAAAGTGGTGGTGCAGTGTCATCCACTGGTCAACTGCAGCACTGTTGGTCTTCAGTCATGTCTTCAATGTAAATGTTCATGTGTCAAGCAGAGGAAAAGGACAGAGAGCAAAGTGGTTTGTGAAAGAAACAAATACAGAAAAGGGGAGCTTAAGGAGCTTTTGGTTTTCTAATTCAAAAGCTGTTTTCTGACCAAATAGCTAAAATGAGCCAGGCAATCTCCAGTGCCACGTTGGATCACTTAATGATCTTCTTGGGAATCCAGCTTTCATTTCTGTAGCTGCTTTTTGTTGATTCTGGACTTAAATTGAAAAGCTTTTTCTGTCTGAAAGCTCTGGAAAGTTCTTCTTTCTTTTTTTTTTTCCTTTTTTTTTTCAATACTCAATTCCAGTTTGTCTTTTCTTGAGTCAGTATCCAAAAGGAGAGACTGTGTTACTAGCAGCAAAATAGAGTAAAGGATGTGAACAGTTTTGAGAAGCACAGTGGTAAGAGCTGCAGTTTGTTTGTTGAGGTTAAAATTYGTTAAGGATTCTTTGTTCTTTGCTGAACAGGTCCCTGTGTTCTATTTCAAAATAAGAAACTGGCTCTGAGGATTGTGAGGAGCACCCTCATTGCAGAGTGTTCCTTGTGGGAGGTTTGTCCAGGGAAATTGGAGAGACTCCAGGGAGTGGATTGATGGCACAGTTAAGACCTGGAAGAGCCTTGGAGTAGTTTATTACAGAAATCTTTTTATTTTCAGGTATAATGGACAAGTACCAGGAGCAGCCTCACCTTTTGGATCACCACTTAGGTAGGAATGTCAGCCTTAAATAATTTTTGTGTCTATACTTAAAAATCTGTTACTCTGGAAGATCTGGGTTTGGATTACAGAATTGCTGTGGCTGATAGTGCTTCCATTTTATAATTGTTGTCTCACTCTGTTCTATCAGAAATACAAGAAACTCTGTGACCTGTGTGTAACCTCAMTGGTTTTTCTCTCCTTTCACTAGAGGGGATGATGAATTCCCTGTTGGAGATAGTATGGGACAGTGGATCTCCTCCCCCACTAGTTCACCTGGCTTTTAAATTTCTCTACATCATTACAAAGGTAAAAAAAAATCCTAAATTTCATGTTCTTTAAYTGAAATTTGTAAGTTACGAATATTTTCTTTGTTATTTTCAAAAATACAAAATAAATAAGTGTTGACTGTGATTAAATATTTTAAACTGCACTGTGAAAGATTAGTTCTCTTGTTTCCCACTTTCAGATATCTTATGTTATTTAATAATCCAGATTAGTAAAAATCCAAGTCTGAATACAAAAGAAATTGCAGACATGGAGATACTGAGTGATAAAATGTGAGTTATAACGTTGAMAAGTAAAGTGTGATGAACAGTTGGATGGATGTGGAATTTACATTTGAGCACAAGAAAATATTTTTGGGCTGTAAGGGCCGAGGCCTGGAACAGGTGGCTCAGAGGGATGGTGGGGTCTCCATCCCTGGGATAGTGGACACCCCATGGACGTGGTCCTGGGCACCCTGCTGGGGTGACCCTGCTTTACCAGGAGGGCTGGACTGGACAATCTCCAGGTATCCCTTGTTTTAAAGTTAATTATCATGTCATGAATTCTTCATAACTTTRTAAAAACACAAACTTAAATATCACAGTAAAACACCAAATTAAGTATCACAAGGTCTTTAAGACTTTGATTGCAGACTTACTCTCCTTATGACATGAGGATCCTAATCAAGAAATTCCTCCAAGGGTCTTTCCTTTCCCCTCAGTGTGTGCTGGTGCTGGATGGGCTCTGAAAATCTGAATTCTGGAATTTTCTGCTTTAGGTGAGAGGCTACAAACGTTTCCTGCCCCTGTTCCCTCACGAAGTCAGGGACCTGCAGCCTATTTTGGATATGCTTGCAAAGCAGAACCCAAGAGACCCTGAGGTGAGCACTTGCTGTACTTTTTGTTCAACTTCGGTTTCTGCAGTGGAAAAAGCTGAAGGAAAAAAATTGGGAAAAAGTAGATAAAGCACTGACAGACCCTGTCTGGTGTTAACACCTGGATTTGGTGTGAAAACCATCATCTTGTCACAGGTCCTCCCCAAGGAGAGGTTTTGGTGTTCTTTCATGGGATTTGTTCCRAGGATTTAGAAGCAGCGGCAGT
This sequence comes from Cardinalis cardinalis, assembly GCA_014549065.1. Lineage (NCBI taxonomy): Eukaryota > Metazoa > Chordata > Aves > Passeriformes > Cardinalidae > Cardinalis > Cardinalis cardinalis. The sequence continues at coordinate 358,065 of JACDOX010000307.1, forward strand.
AGAGGTGCAAGTAGAATCTTTAACCACTCATGTAAGGAACACATTGATTGTAACAAGAGTAAGAAGAAGGGCAGTGAAAGTATTAAATCTCTAAAATGAGTAACTGAAAAATCATCCTGTCTGACTCCAGGATACTGTGTATATTCTTATATTTTTAAATAAGGAAATTCTTATATTTTTAAATAAGGAAAAAGAACCCCAGAGAGCTGCTTAAGATAGATGAATTTTAAGAGAGACTATAAATTATAAGTAACAAAAATCATGGGTTTGAAGACAATTGTATTGCTGCTCTAAATTAAAGCTGTTTTTAATAAACATCAATTCTGACACTGTTGCTGTAGGTGTACAGCTTTAAATCTTGAAAAGCTTCCTTCTTTCTTCAGAAGTTGTTTCAGTAAACCCATGAAAGCAACACATAAGAAATTAAGGAGAAAAACATCCTTCTGTTGTATTTGTGAGTGGAGGCACAGATAGGTCAAGGGAAGGAAAAACCAGGAAAATGGGAAGGTGCAGTTGTCCTTTGGGAAGGAAACAAGGTTGCCTAGATTTCTGACTAGGGGGGAGGGTCCATGGATTTTGTTACAGTTTTGCTGTTTGGGATCCTTTGTAGCTCTGTCTCCTCTGGAGTTTCAGGGCACTCATATTGGGAGTTTCCTCTTGCTCATCTTTGGAAGTTCCTTGGAGCCAGGAGGTGCTTTGTGCTCTTGGCAGTTCACGTTGCAGAAAATGAAGTAAAAAACCTTTGTTTCACCATTCCTGTCGCCACATTTCTCTTCACAGAGAAAAGCAAGGCACAATTCTTCCCAAGAWCATTTCTGGGTTTCACATTCTTTGAACCTCAGAGAAAAAAACCCAAACAATTCTTATCTCATTTGCTGCACCTGTGTTTTTCACAAGTAAAATACGTTGTAAAAGATTGGTTACCTGAAGAAAATGAATAATTGAATTCTAGTGTATTTTAATTCACTGACCAATTAAATCCAGGTGTGGTGTGTTGGGTCTGTCAGCTGACAGTCATGAAATTCTGTGCAGTTGAGTGCTCAGCAGATTCTGTTTAGATGTAATATAATGTAATCTAGTATAGAATAATATAATAAYATAGATATAACATAMTATATATTATATAGTATAGAAAAATATAATGTAATCTAGTATAGAATAACATAATAATACATGTATTATATATAGTATAGTATAGAATAATATAATAATATATATCATATAATACAGTATAGAATAATATGTATAATTAGTATATACAATGTAATACAGTATAGAATAATATAATGTAATATAATAATATATATAATATAATAATATATATTATAGAATAATGTAATATAATATAAGGTAATATAATATACTATAATATAGTATAATGTAATATGGTATAGTATAATATAATATAATATGATACAGTAATTAATCAGCCTTCTGATAAAATCCTCCTCATCATTCCTCTCCTTTTTCTGGGGCAAAAATATCTCCTAAACATTCCTTTGCAGACTTGGGAGACTCGGTACATGCTGCTGTTGTGGCTGTCCATGATCTGCCTGATCCCTTTTGACCTGGCCCGTTTTGATGGGAACCTCGTTTCCCTGGAGGGGCAGGCTCGGCGGCCAACCATGGATCGCATCCTGGACATAGCCAAGGTGAGGAGAACACAGCCTGCAGTGCCTCCASCCCTGGCATCTTTGGCTCAGTCATTCGCTATGTGATAAATAGTAATGTGTTCTGTATGTTCCTCAATGATATTCTTTTCTGCATATGATTTAAATCTGTATTTTTGTATCTAATCCATTAAGAATTGTTTCGTACTTACTGAATCTTCAGTCTTTTGTTTGCTGCTTTAGAGTCATGTGAGACTGGAACTTGTTTCCCCTGGTGTAATAAACTATTTTATCTGAGGTGACCCCTCTGCCTTTGAATRTGTTAGAGGCTTTCAACACATGAAAGTGCCAGAGAGCTTCTCTGAAAGCCAAATCTGAGGATTTCTGGAGAAGATCAGTGTTTGATCAGAGTGAGCAACTTTGGAAGCTGTGACTGTGTGAAGATTTTTAAACAAATACATGAAGTTCCAGTTGGTGTCAGCCCAGGTGGCTGATTTGTCATGCTTTTGAGATAAAAATAAACCACCCCCTCTTCTGCACAGGTACCCCAACAGCTCAGGCTTTTGACACTTGCAGCACTAAGGGGTTAGTGCTTACAGCCCAATGTGTCTGTGAGTTAAGGCTTCAGCAAAKAAATCTTCAGTAATAAACCTAATTTGAAAGGCACACAGAGGGGGACTCTACCTCAGATACAATTTGTCAAATGGAAAAATAAACTTTCTACTATCTTTAAGCTCAGTTTGTAACCATAACAATGTCATAATGTGTGTAATCATCATCATATTCGTTATGTAAGTRTTCAGTAGTGTATTATGTACAGAGTTCTTACATAGTTGGTTTTCTATCTCCAGTTATGAATTCTTTTACAGTCAGTTTTCTTTTCCCTTCAGTGTTACCTGGTTGTCAGTGACAAGGCTCGGGATGCAGCTGCTGTGCTGGTGTCCAAGTAAGTCTCTTTTGTGCACCTTGGCAGAAAGGCTCCCATTCCTCCTGCTGTTTCTTWATCTGACATGGCAGGGTTGGGAGGGCTGGAAGGTGCCAGCTGTCTGTGGGATATTAATATTGCTCGAATTGGATGCAGCAGTGTTTTTTGGGAATACTGCTTCCTCTGCACATGAAAATAAATTACAAAATAATAAATTATGAAATAATAAATTATTAATTATAACAAAATAATAAGATAAAAATAATAAATTAGAAAATAAAAAATTAAGCAGGGATAGTACACACACATCTCTTGTTTCAATATCTATTCCAGTCCACATTCCTGGATATTCTAGTGGCAGTCAGCTCAGGTTGTGACTGATGTGGGTTTTTTTTCCTTTTTAAAGCAGTAAAAGCTCCAGCTCTGCACTGCAGCCTGTGCTCAGCAGAGGGCGCTGATTAATTTTAATTAGGAGTGTGTTTTCAGCACAAATGTGGGGATAGAGTACATTAGGCTGGTTCCAGTACCAGCTGTGCCAGGCTGTAATGGTGCTTATAGTGGATTTAAAATTATTTAGTTTATTATGAAAACAYCATTTTCAAAACAGCCTGGTGATTGAAGAAGTTAGAAAGGCTGGCTGCAAGGCCTTTCCCTGTTCTCACATCCCCAGAGCCAGTTCTGAGCATAATCATTCTGACAGGAGGTTTGTGTGCCACCTCCCTGGAGCTGGGCTGTTACTTGGGTGGGCAGAGCACAACGGTCCTGGGACAGATGGACAGATGGACAGATAAGATACAGGAGTCTGACTCTCTAGCAGGCTCTGGGAAAGTCCCTGGGGAGCAAGAGAAAGTCTGGGCCCTGCTTTGTGCTCCAAGGAGTTGATGAATTTCAAGTGAAGTTTAGAAATATCAGGAGGATTTGAGACCTCCTGTTTTCCAAAGTGAGCTGCTTCTCACAGGGCAAAGGAGCTGGAATATACTTCATAAATTCTCTTTCTGCCTGCTCAGTGAGTGGCTGCAGTAGGAGGAGATGAGGCTGATCCTTATCCTGGTCTTAGTCTGGAGGTCAGGGCACTCCTTTGGGAATGAAAGATTTAAACTCCTTGGGGCTGAGGAAGGGTCCAGGAACCAGCTCAGCCACTTCACAGGTCACTCCTCTCACGTGTGCCCTTGGGCCAAAGGCAGCCTCATCCTTCCACCCAAACCAGCCTCCTGCAGCTCCCCCCAAGTCCTCATTGTTCTGCTGCTGAGCACCACAGGGACTGCCTGGGAAGCCACTCCATGCCAGCAGCTCRCTGCTGAGGTGTTTTCTGTATTTATTATATTTAATACTCCCTCAGTCAGCTCTTGGGGGTGTTCCCCAGTTGTCTGTAGGTCCTGGCTTTGGGGCACATCCTCTTTGAATTCTATGAGTTGTGCTGGATGGGCTTCCCTATGTGCCTTGTTTCCACTGGGTGAGTTGAGAGCAAGTATAGTCTGRATTGCTGCTGCAGCAGGACCTGGTTTGTGGGTGTCAGGACACTGAAGTGATGCTCTGACTGCAGCTTGGCTGCTTAGGGAAGGGCTGAGAGAATTATGGCAGTTTAGCCATAAAAATCATCTTTTCCCTGTTCTAAGATGGCTAAAAACAAATCTCTTCACCCATCTAGTGTGTTAAATAACAGGTGCTTGACCTTTTCAAAAATCTGGAACCCCAAATGTAGCCCTGCTGSTTGCTCTTTCTGGGCCTGACTGCTGACAGACAGTGCAAAATGACCACTGATTTTCACATTTGCAGAATGGCTGGTTTTGGTGAGAGAGGTGAAGAATCCTCCTATTTGTTTCAGCTTTTCACTAATTCTAATAGAAACAATTTTTTAAAAGCTTTGGAAATTGTGTTGCTTTATAATTAAGATAAGAAATTTCTAGAACCCAAGTTTTTAGCTGGGTTTGAARTGAAAACAAAGTTCCAGGTCAGAGCCTTGCTCAGAAACAGTTGGGCTAAACATAGGATGGTTTGGAGTGTTCCCACCCTCAGTGATTTGGGGAAACAAGCATTGAAGAATTGTTTCCAGGCACTACAACCAGTTTGGATAGGAGGAAAAATCATTTTTCACTGCATGTCATAAAGTCAATGGCTGCAATGTTTTCTTTTTTATTTTCTGTGACAGGTTTATTGTCCGCCCTGATGTCAAGCAAAGCAGGATGGCAGATTTCCTGGACTGGGTGCTCTCCATGTTATCCAAATCCTCCTCCCAGACCATGGAGGGCACTGTCATTGTGAATGGCATGCTCCAGGCCCTGGTAAACACTGAATTTCCCTTAAAAGATAGTTGGGTTTATGGCCTCCTTTACTGCTCCAGGAGGCCCTTGACAGCAAATGCACAGAGGGGTTCCTGGCAATGAAAAAAGGAGAATTTCCTCCACAGCAGTTTTGACAATATAACTTCCCATGCATGTGTATTTTCTTTTTTTGTCATCCCCAAATGAAAGTGAAATTGCCAGTACAGCTACTCATAAATAACTCTCATAGTAGCAATTGTTTCAGTGAGTTTGAGCTTGTTTGCTAATCTGAATGAATTTTTTGTTGAGTGTCCTTTCCTTGTGAATTGATAATGGTGTGTGACTCAAAAGAGCTGAATTCTTGGTTTCAGTTTTAAAATTGACATACTGTGCATGGGGAAAAAATCTGCAGTACCTGAACTGCTGTTCCAGGGCACTGCTCCTCTTGTACATCCTAAGAAGGGCTATTTATAAAAGCTTTGTTGTAGTTTTGCACCCTTAAAAGTGCTGGGGTGTGTTTTGAAATCCTGGGGTAACACTTCTGGTGTCTGTGCCAGTTTTGATGTCCGAATGTATTTGGGCAGAATGGGTTTGTGTGGGGGGAGGGATTGTTGTTCCTTCTTGGTTTGGTTGTTGACCAAGGCAGTGCAGGTGAAGACAGATCACGAGCCCTTGTGCAGTCTTTGCAGTTGCACAGGTTTGAGGATTTGCTGGTGTTTGTACAAGTTTTGATAATTTGCATAAATTTGCTACTCTTCTTAACCAGTCACTAAGAGGACTTGTGTGCAGTGTGGTACTAAACATCAAAGCAAAGGTCTGGAGCAAGTGTGTGGGTTTTTTTTCAGTTGTTTCTTTTTCCTCTTGAGCTCTTCCAAATCAGAAGGGAAAATAAATGATCTATATTTAGAATAACTGAGGACTGCTGCTTAAGCAGGAGGAAGCGTTATTTGTGTGCATTGCAGCGTTTCAAAAGACAGAATGATGTTTCATCATTTTATTGTCAGATCTGGAAAGGGAGACTGACTGTTTGCCATTCCCAGGCATGATGAGACCTGCAGGATGTATAATGCATTAGTGTTTTGTCATAATTCCTTTGAGTTTGGCTTTGGCTCCATCCACCTGTTCATTAGTGCTCACTAAGCGAAACAGGTGAATACTCAACAAGTAGAATCGAAACCAGAATGTGATACAATAGACCTGGGAGCAGAGCCTGCTGCTTTGCTTTTCTGGGATTTTTTTTTTTTTTCCCTTCTCCACAGCTCATAATTCCTGTTCCATTTGGTAGATATGAGCAGATTTGTAAAGCTTTGTCTTGCATTTAGTCTTCAATTTCTCCTTTCAGTCATTACAATGAGTTGGATCATTAGGGAGTAAAGGTTTTCAGAATGGTATGTGTATGCATGTAGGTGCTCAAGGAGAGCAGGAAATATTTATTTCAAGAGTTAAATGTTATAAATATAATATTTATATATAATTACATATATTCTTAGGATTTTAATATTAAGAATTTTTTCTCACACTTGTAGTGACACTATATTGTCAAAAATATCAACTGAAAATAAGTGTTCAAAATAAGCAAACACTTGTCTTTAACATGCAAGATTCTAACTTTATGCAGTATATAATATAGTCTATTTATTCTAKAAATAAGTCTATTTATTCTATAAATAATATATACTTCTATAAATAATTCTATATTTCATGCAGTATATAATATAGTCTATTTATTCTATATAATATAGTCTATTTATTCTATAAATAAATACAATATATTTTAACAAGTAATCACTAAATGTGTAAAGCAGAGCACATCCTCATGAGGGGCAACTAAAAGTTGTGACAACAAGCTTCAGAATTCTTTGCCTTTGGATTCCTCCAGCACTTTGTTACTTTGAGTCAAACTGCAGCTGCTTGGCCATCTTTGAACAGGCAGGAGAAAAAAGACCATTTTTCAGTTCTGGTCAGTATAGCAAGGGGGGTTTTGGGATTGTGCAGGTTTTAGGAATGATGTAACCCACCAGAGTGGGGATAAAAAGCAGAGTGGGGCTGCCCTGAGCAGGGTRGGTTTTGGTTGGGTTAGGATTTTGTACCACCTCTGGTCTGCATTTACCGAGCGGCTCCGAGCGAGGCTGGCATGGAAAAATTGCTCAGAAAAGACACTAAACTCCTGCATTTCAATGAAGTGAAACTGCAAGTCAGGGACGCAGTGAGTAGTTGGCCGTGGCTGACTTTGATCTGCCTCTCTGTGGCYGTGAGCCTGGCTGATCAGGTGTGTGCTGCTGTTTCATCTCACCCAGCGTTGTGTGCAGAACGAGTCCGGCCGTTCCGCGGCTCCTGTCGGAACACGCACCCCGCCTTGCATATTGTAATTGCACTGGGGCCTGTGGCTCTCTGCTCCTTCCACCTGTCCTCAGTAACTCACCATTTCTCAATGGGGGGCACCAGCAGGCACCTCTGTGACACTCTTTCAAATTTCAGTGTTTCAAACTGCCCTCCTTTGTTGAAACCTCTGTTGCGCTATGGCATTTAATTCACTTCYCTGCTCCTGTCCTTTGGCATTTGAAGGACTGAAAATGTTGGATTATTAAGCAATTGCTACTTTTTTATAACATTTGTTTACTTGAAGGAAACTTCTAGCCTGTTTCAAGAATCTGAATTTTAAATTCTCTTGGTCTGGAGGTTTGCTTTTAAACCTGCCATTATATCAAACAGCTTTTTAGTTATCGCTGCAGGGCGCAGCACTCCCAGTTCTTGCGTGACAGAGATGTCATCACGTTGAGGTAGCCTTGGGCATTGAAACTTATTAAACCTTATTTGTTTTATAAGTGATTCAGTATACAAGTGTGAGTAATAATTAAAAAAAATAAAACGCCCTACACAGTGATCTGATGAAACTCGAGAGTCTTAAGAACGAGGCATTTCCCTGAGCTGTCTCTAATGCAAAGGTTATTTAGCAATAGCTACATGCTTATGTAAATTTGGCTCCAGGGAAGAAAGAACTCTCTAACTCCATTCTTTCAGACCCAGAGGCACAAAAATAGAATGTTTCCAAATAGAATGTTTCCCAAGTCTCTGTATTTTTGGCATTCTCAGAGAATTTGCTGCATTAGGATTGTCTATTGGCGTTATTTTTTTAAAAAAGGGGTCGTTGCTTAGTGGTTTGGTGGTAAAAGTGTAGATGATGCAGTGTTGGTGAGAGGTACAAACATTCTTATGTCTGCAGGTACCAAGGGCACTGACTCCTTCCTGCTCATGCCATTTCTCTCCTGTCACTGAGTATTTCTTCTAATGTGGCCTTGTCTGATACTTCTGGGTTTTTCTCTTCTCACCAGAACTTTTGTGGTCCGTTCCAGGTTCAGAAGCTCTGTTACCATAAAGCTGTTTCTTTTTCTTGTTAGAACATAGTACTATCTCAAGCTGTTAAATGTTTTTTACCTTCTGAGTATTTAAAATCCGTGGGTTTTGGTAATCTCAAGATGGAAAGGAGACRCTCTGCCAGCTCTCCGTGTGTTAGTGTAAACATTTCAGATGTTCAGCTGATAAATAACTGGGATCACATGAAAGCTGCCATCACTGTGTTGGTGTCTGTCAGTGTTGGTGTCATGTTGATGCTCAACACCCAAGCACGTGCAGCCCACGGCAGGAATGCTGCTTGTGTGGAGGCACAGTAAGAGCAAGGCCTTTAACTAACCCATTTTACCTTCAGCTGCACGTAGAGTGCATTAAATATTCCCTCCTTCCCAGTGAACTTCAGTTCTGCCAGCGTGTTCTCCCTCCCTGCTCCTGGCCTGGAGGCAGGGATGGCTGGTGGCATTCCTGGGCTGTTGTGTGGCTACCAGGGGGTGCTCCAGAGCAGTGCAAGGCATCATTTCCTGCTCTTCCCAGCCAGGCTGGAATTATCCTCCCAGCCCTCCTCTTGGTTACAACCAGAGGGTAGATCCAGACTTGTGTCTCCTGCTCGGCAGGAAGATCCACTCAGTCCCCACCAGCCAGGCCACCCCTCGTGGTGATTTGTGTAGCTTGGGGAACAAGTCCTGGAGATGATCCCCACTGATAGATCTCCTGCAGGTCGAGCCCAAAGTGGGTTATGCAGACAATTGGCAGGTGTGGTGTCTCTGCTGGGATTATTAAGAAACTGGGCTTTGTTTGCCTTGCCCTGCGCTGTTTCTAAAGCAGAACCAGACTTGACAGTCGTCATTGCTTGCACACCACTGATTTTCTCTAATTTGTAGGTGGCTTAATTATTTATAAGAGAGGGAGTCACATACTTTTCAACAGTTGAGCAGGTTGGGTAGGTTGCTGTGTGCTCTGTGTCCTCCTTAGAGGAGCCTGTGGCGTGGCTGGGACTGCAGGGATGCTCCGACAGGCGGGCTCCTCGTGCTCAGCCCTGCTGACACCAAAATGCCTGTGCAGGTGGCAAACCAAGCTTATTAATTGCTTTGTTTGTATCAGATTTTTGGAAATGGTGTGCCTTGGATGTTTTTCTTCCTTCAAGGCAGGAAGTTTAAGCTGGGTGCTGTAATGCTGATTTGTTCTTTTTGCTGCTTTTTTTYCCTCATTATTTTCATTTATGCAACAGGAACGTTTCTTTTTTAACATGATCCCTGTACGTTCCAGATTTACAGTATTTTTCTGGAGGAGTAATTTTGCTGTATATGCCTGACTGTAGCATGTGCTGGAAGAAAATATTTTTTCTGCTTTCTCAAAAGCCAGCATTGGTTAAAGTGTTCTTTTATTTCCTTTGAGAAAAATACATCTATTAGACTCAAAAGTTTTAGAGATTTGGACTTGGGGATGCTTTTAYATCCTTTGACTCATAAATAAATAATGAACACTTCTCTTCTTGTCTTTTAAACACTCAGAAAAAAACCCAGAAACTGAATTTCCTGCTGTGTTGAATATCTGAAGAGTAGTTCTCCACAGTTTGGCTGTTACCTGTTTACTTCTGCAAAATTTATTTTTGAAACRGCTGTTAAACTTCTCTGACACAGAGAAATACCTGATGTATCAGTTGTAGAAACTCCAGGAACCTGCTCCAAGGTTGTATCTGACCCCCAGTGCACCTCAGTGGGGGCAGAAAGARCTTTCTTCCCATTCAGACAATTGGCATTTTCAGCTGTGTTTATTCCTAAACCATTGGGAACATCTTTTATTGATCAAAAGTCATGTAAATATTATGGCCCTTTAAAAAATGTTTAGTTATTAATTCAAATAATAATTCTTGATTAATTAGCTATGGTATGGCAATTTTTATTTCTCCTAAAAACTCGTATGGATAAAATAAARCCCCTTAATGCACATCTCAGTTGATTTATAGCTGTTGCCACAGTGATTTTATTACAAAATGTATATTAAATGTATAAATCCCCACGGTAGGAGTAGATGTTCTGTGTTGAAAATAGTTGTTATTTAAGTTTTAGTGAAACTGCTGTAGGGAAACAATGTGTGTTTTACTTTTTTGTTCAGAAAATAATATGAATGATTATGAAATGGAATCTGCCAAGGTTGCTGTTCTAAACTGATTCGTAGGTGTGTGAGGAAAAGCATTTAAAAAAATACTGTGCAATATTTGATTTTTTTCTCATTTCCTGCTTGTGCCTTGGTTGATTCCTTCCATCTCTCTCAGAGGTGGCACCTTCCAGTTGTGCTCTTCCTGAGGAAYCAGGACTTAATTCAGACTTGAACTCAGGGGGGTGAGCACATGTGGAGAAGCTTGGAGAAAGGTGCCAGAATTTGGGAACTGTAGACTGAATGGGTTTGTTTGAGGATTCTGTTCCAGCTCCCCAGCAGTGTGCTGAGAGCACACACCCAAAAGTGTCCAGGAGCATCCCCAAGGATTTGTCCAAAAGCTGTTTCTCTGCATTAGCACTGCTTGAGGAATTACACTGTGCTTTGTTTAAATATGCTTGACTATAATAATAATAATAATAATAATAATAATAATAATAATAATAATAATAATAATTTGGAGTAAGCCTGAGTGTGCCTTAAAAACAATATTTGCTGTTAAGTTAGGCAGAAAGGAGAAGGAGTTGTGAGGATGGAGGGAAGGAATTGTGAGGATGCAGAGGAGGAATAGTGAGGGTTTAGGGATGCTGCCCTGTCTCCAGCATCCACAACAGTGTGTGGAGAAACCAGGGATGGGGGTTTAAAGCAGAACACAGGAACGAAGTGATGAAATGAGTTTCTGCATGTTTCAACAAAGAAAAGTTTTAGAGGAGCTCTAAATTTGTTGTACCAAAGATTTGCAGGTCCTCTGACGTATTTTTTAGGCCTTTTTAGTACAAGCAGAGTTTTGTTGTATGTCAGTGGGAAATTTTGGTATTGTTTTTAACTCTGACTTCATCTATTGCTAAAAGCTGTGCCAATTTATACATTTGAAGGGATATTAATTTCTGTTGGCTGGGCCTGAAGTCATCCTATTGCATTGCTGCCGTGTAAAAGTCATTTTTAAGGGAGCCCTCACTCTTGCCTGCATTAACATCTCAAATACTTTGATATATAATATGAAATTCCCATATMTAGCTGCTAGCAGCGCTGATTTGTGATCCTGAAATGCAATTTAGTAACAAAGCACAAGGGGCTGGGTAGGCAGCCCCAGGGTGTTTTTCTTGCCTCYGTTGCTCGCAGCCACGCCTGCAGCGCGGGAGGCGTGTGTGTGTGTTTGGTATGTGTGAGAAAGTACCTCTTTTCAGGGGAAGTCTGTTCTTGTTTAACTCCCAGGCATATTTATTGAGGAAGATTTTGCTTCTGGTGAAGGACAAACAAGTGCCTGGCCAGGTTTTTGCTCCATGGGGAGCTGAGGAAGCTTTTAATGTGTAACGTGTTCTGTCAGGTGTTAATAGTCCCTTGTCTGGCTGCAGCGCTGGGGTTTAATCTCATTGGGATATTTAGCTGCACATAAAGTTCCCTGGGCACAGGAATTGCAGTTGGCCTGCTGGAGGTGTATTTGCAGGTGTCTGTAGGTGGTTTAGTCTCTCACAAGCAGTGGTTGCACCACACTGAGCTCCTGTGACCCAGCACTGAGCCTGATGGGTCAGGGACCTGAGCTARCCCAAAACTGGTGGCCTTTTTCTTGCCTCATTTTTTATTCTGGTTGGTATTTTAAATTTTTTTAATATATATATAATTTTTTTTTGCTTTTTTTCTCTTGAGTGTTTTTTGGCCACCTCAGTCCCCATGAGCAGTTACCAAGAACTGCACCCTGAGACTCCTCCTTTTACGCTATTTAAATCAGCAAACACTACACATTATTGTGAGAACATTAAAAACATTTTAGAGCTAAATGCTTGATATATTGTGTTACAGAATCTCTGTATTCTCATGTCTGTGTTYCCTATTTTAATTGTAGGCACAGCTGTTTAAACATGGCAAGAGAGAAGACTGTTTACCATATGGTAAGTTTGTAACAGCCTGGGTTCAGGTTTTCAAGCCTTCGCAGTAGAAAAGGGAAAGGAAGATAAACCTGGTGACCAGTGGTTCTGGGAGGAGTAAAATCCACAGTGATAAAGCAGGAAAAATGAGGGCAGCAAAAGCAGAAATGCCAGTGAGGGAGGAGCAGATGCCAGCAGGGAATGTTGTGTTGGAGCAGCACATCAGAGGCTTTGGCAGGTGAACACATTGGCCAGTGCTGTAATGCAGGAGCTGAACACAGAACATAGAAACTGTTAGATGTGGAAAATATTTGTTTGAAATTCWGTTGAGCATAGACTGGTTTTGTATATTACTGCTGGAAGATTTGCAGACACTCTTCAAGTTTTAATGCAAACACAGGATTTCAGAAAACCCATGTTTTAAGAACCAGCTGTGTCCTGTACACAGCTGGAATCATGTTGGGATAATTTTGGAATAAGAGAAGTTTTTTAGTGAAAAGAGATTATACTGGGTGCAATTAGGGATAGACAGGAAGCCAAAAAGAAAATAAGAGAGTATGGATGTTTCTGAACTGTGTAGCTGCATTTTGGAATTATGTTTATCTTGGGGTGAATCTTGGAATAGGATCAGAACTGACTGCAGTGTGATCTTGGGCCTTATTGATAGCAATAARGGGAGGCAGGGAAAGGTGGTGGTTAGTTCCAAAACACTACAAAAGGCCTGGTCAGTTTTGTGGAGCTTATTCAAGTACCAGAAATTGAGTTTGTGCCATTCACAGGAACCAAGCAGGARTGTAGACTCATGTACCAAAGATAGCAAAGTGGAGGTCAGTTTAAAACTGAAAAGTTCARAAAAAAAGGAAAATCCAAAAGCATAAAACCCACTACAAATACATAAGTTTTGTGGAACTAATCCAAGTACCAGAAATGGGGTTTGTGCCATTCACAGGAGCTAAGCAGGGATATAAAGTCACTTTAGAGTATTTGTGATTTCACTCATGAAATTATTTTGGCCTTGAGAAGAARCTTTTTATTTCTGGTTCTGGAAAGTCTCATTTTCCCAGTTTCTAAGGCTGAGATGCAGACACTTCCTTAGAAAATGCCTGAGAGATRGGTAATGATGGAGATAAGATAGTGGAGACAAACAGCATGGAATGACACAGGTGCAAATCCTGGGAATGCCATTGCTCAGGAATAGCAGAATCCACTGGGAGGCTGCCAGGGAAGCAGAAAAATAAACRGGCTGGGAAAATTACAGTGCAGCAGAAAATGACAGAATTTAGAAAATACCACACTACAACACAGTATGGCAGGAGCATATTGAGCTCACAGCATTAACCCTGCTGGCAAAATCAGRAGCTTTGGCTCATGGCATGGAAAGAACAGTGAGTTATGAGTCTGGTAATAAGAGGAAAATCAGGGGCATATSAAGGAGTGAATTTACTCTAGAAAATCTAGAATGGTCACAGCTGAGCAGCAGATATTCAGATGGGAACTGCTTAGGATAAAAAAATGTGAGAGACAGAAAATATCTAAGATTTTTAATTATAACAGATCTGAGGATGAAATAGAAAATAAAATAGGCAAATGTCAAAGCAAGATCCTGTTTGAAGTCACTTGTGACATAGAAGTTGAATTAAAAACAAACACTAGCCTTGGAGTAATTTACATGGGTCTGTAGATATTTTAGATTCAAGAGCTGGCAGGACTTGGAAGAGGCCTTTATTTATATATTCTTAATTTATTTTCTGTCTGTGAATGATGATGTTTCTGCAGCCTCTTCCTCCTAAACTATCAGTCTCTTGGGCTTTTATAACTGCAAAAAAACCAGGTTGCTGGAAGGTATTGAAGTATTAATAATCATCACTGGCTTGTTGTCTGCATGGATTGTTTCATTTGTAATTTCAGTACATCAAGATGCATCACCACTCTTTTTAAAGACTTGAGCAGATTTGTAAGTCATGTCTTACAGTGTCTCGGACTTTGAAATAATTGCATTTTCTTTGATCTCTTTGTATTTTGAAAGCCCTGATATGAGGCTGGGGAAGGAGGTTGCAGAGGATTTGGCTGCTGTGGTTCCATCTGAGCAGTGCAGTTGGAAGCCCAGAGCCTGAGTCATTAGTCTCTATTAGCTAATGGTCAACTTCTGAAGAATTCTTTTCACCCTAATGAAACTGCAGAAGGGCTTTTTTATTTGTAACAGCCATAGCTTCCTTGTGAAAATTTTGAATCCTGGAACTTTATCCTCATTAACCCAAGATTCTCCTTTCTCTGTGTTTTTTTTACTTGCTGGACAAATAACTTTGTTASCTTTGATGTGCCCAAATGAGAGGTTTTGTGGCTGATTGTTTACACATCCACAGTGTTTCTCATGTGTAAATGTTTCTGGACATCCATCATCATAAAAATTTCAGTGTCAGGATTTGGTGCTGCCTGAAAATACTGAATGAGGAAAGGGAAAGCTTTCAGTGTGCAGGAGATGTTCTGAGTAAAAGAATTACATTTTCTAGCTTCTGGTTCTGTTAGATCACTGAAAATTCTTAGACCCGGAAAGACACTTGGTTGTGTTGCTTCCAGAATCAGAGGCATAAACACTCAGAGAATGTAGATTATAATTTTCATGATCAAAACTAATCCCTGTTTGGGCAGTGAAGGATTTTGCAGTTTGACCAATGTCATCTCCCACAAAGTAGGTAACGGGGCATTTATATTTTAGTAATGCCTTTAAAAATATAAATCTCCTAAAAAACATTCAAAGCTTTCAAATGTTCATACCAAGGTGTTTTTAAATGCAGTTTTTTCTGCTGTGTTTGTTTTCTTTTACAGCTGCTACTGTTCTGGAGTGTCTTGATAGCTGCAAGCTGTCAGAAAGCAATCAGATGGTTCTGCGCAAGCTGGGCATGAAACTGGTCCAGAGGCTTGGGCTGACATTTGTGAAACCAAAGGTAGCAAAGTGGAGGTCAGTTTAAAGTTGAAAAGTTAAAAAAAAAAAAAAGAAAAGGAACATCCAAAAGCATAAAACCCACTCCAAATACATAAATCTATACATTTGCCCCTCTTAACATTGCCTTRAAGAAAAAGAAATCTCTGTGGGAATGAACATTATTCTTCATTTGCATTATTTGGAAAAAGGAGTATTTAGTTTCCTGTATTTTTTTCAGTTTTGGTACATAAGTGAGTGCTGGGACAAGCCAAATCTGACTTTGCACGTTGCACAAGCAGAAGCCTGTTCCTATATAATGCATAACTCACTAAATATGGGAAGACCTTTGTTCCTGAAGCTGATTTAGTACAATTTTGTAAGAGTGAACATAACTTTTTCCATTACCTGGTCCTACCCTGATTCGATAGAAAGTTCACAGGGGAAAAGTGGTTTGCAATCCTGCTCTGGTTTTGCATATTAGTCAGGTTTTGGTGTCTGGTTTTACCTACTGCCAGAGGGCAAACTCTTTTTTAGATTTCTCGCACTGATATTTTCAAATTGCAGGCTCCCTTGGTGACTATTTTTATTGTATTTATTTTACTGGCTTTTGAGAACATCCTTAGGCATAGAAAATTCTTTTTAGGTGGAGAATGTACCTTGCCCCATGGCAAAAGTCAGTTTAGCATGTAAAGTCTATCTTTTGTAAGAATGCATCTACACCACGGGCTAAATATTCGAGTACACCTTGGTCAGAAAGTACTAAGCTGGCTTTGAGATTTAAAAAGCAATTTTTAATAAGATGATTTTATTAATTTTTTAATTTTTTTTTTTCGTTTTTGGAGAGACTTTTGGGCCATGGGAATTTTGTCTCTCTTTGTTGTTAGCAGTGGAAAATAGGTTATAGTGAAACAGGAAAGGGAGGGATAATGAAAAGGAACTATTTGAATAGTCTGGCTCTTCTCACCTTGGAAAACAGACAAGTGGGTCAGGAGCAAGGAGAATGGGATATTTCTCCCTTTCCTTTAAACAGCCACTAAA
>JACDOX010000307.1:379284-398721 GCA_014549065.1 Cardinalis cardinalis
TCAGATTTAATCCTGCAGCATGTCACCTTTCCTCTTTTCACTCCATTATTTACCATTTGGGGTTTTCTTCTCAAATTCCTACTCCCAGTGTAATACAGAATGAATTCTGATTTAATCCTTCAGCATGTCACCTTTCCTCTTTTCACTCYRTTATCTGCCAGCTCACTAAAAATTATTTACCATTTGGGGGTTTTTTGCTGTGTTCACTGCAAGTTCCTCTGGTTTATGTTTTCTAAAAGTGGATAAAAACCACTATTTGCTTACTTCATAAACTCTTGTAATGGGTTTGCTGGGAATTGCCATTTGAACCTCTTTTGCAAGTCAGGGGCATTTGGCACTAAACTAATTAATTATTTTGGGTATGTTCTGTAAGTCTTTTACCCCTGTACTGGGAAGTTGTTTTCCTTTTCTCTGTGAGTCTCAAGTATTGAATCTTCTGTATTGAGTTACATTTATAATCATAAATGAGTTTTTTGAGTATTTAATCATATTTATAGGACTGTTTATGTTGCATAAATGGGAAGGAAAACATGTTCAACTGCTATTTTACAAGTCCAGTGGCATCAATAACACAATAAGAACATGCTGGTTTGGATTARGGATCTTTTAAAATGCTAAAAATTCACCGTAAGAAATGAAATCCTGAGGTGGGGGGCAGTTTTAACAAAACTTGTTCTGTTTTAGTTTCCAGGAGACAGACAACGCGTGGCACGGGGGGTGCCTGGCCCTGGCTGAGCTGGGCAGGAGAGGATTGCTGCTCCCTTCCCGAATCCCAGATGGTGAGTTGGACTTCTGGCTGTAAGTGCATGAAATCATTTATATTATTAGGTACCAAATGTGTGGCAATAGACTGGGGTTTGCTGATGTGCGAGTGCTGGGTGATGACTGAACCACTGAGTTCTACAGTAAAACATTTGCCCATGGGGATATTTAAGTACTTCTGTCTAAAGCAATGGCTTGGGTGTGCCTTTTTTTATACTTAATAAATATTTCTTTCCAAAATGGAATTAATTTCTTGGGGTTTTCTTCTTTCTTCTTCCCTCCCATGTTTCTTTGTACACTTGTATAAAACAATTCTGCATGTCTCCATATTGTGTCAGTGTCATTATTTAAGCAGAATATATTAAATAATTGATGACTAACTTGCACTTTAAAGCCAGTAGCTTCTACAGTTTGTTTATGGTTAAATTTCAAAGGCCAGTTTCATGTAATTTATACATGAACTGTTTATGTTTTAAATGGGTTTTTTAAATAGCAGGATGGAAAGAAAAAGAACAGGGCAGAGGAATTGTTTCTTTGTGTGTTCTGTAGTTATCAACATACACTGAATAACAGAGATATTAATGTAATTTTGGTCAATGCCATACACAGTGGGAATGACAAAAGCACAGTGTAGCAGTTGACATCCACCCTTGGGTGCTTTTACTGCAGTGGCTTGTTCTAGATGGTTCTTTGGGTCCCATCTGGTGCTTCTGTGTTGAACAGAGAAATTAAACACTAAATTTAAAAAATATTTCAAAGCTGGTGTTTCATACTAGTAAGTCAGGGTACCAAATCTTTTCTAGTTTGAGGATGTGCTGTAAAATGTGGCATTAATACAGTTTATTACTCAGTCTYCCTGGAAGGAGTTCATGTCCATTCTAGCATGTGCTGGGTGTGAGAGAGTTTGTGCAGTGAGCCTTCAGTTGGTTTCCTTTTTTGCATTACTTTTGCCCTTCCATGATAAAGGTGGAACAGTTAAAAACCTCCCAGTTTACAGCTGGGGAATCATGAAAGGGAAATCCTCCAGAGGTAAATCTGTACTTCAGTTCTGACAAAACCAGAACTGTCCACCTCTGTCAGGGAATCTGGATAACCTCATGGCAGATTTTTATTTAAGTWGAAGAAGGCAGATCAGATCAGCACTGGAGCTGGCTTTTATAAATAATATTTATATGGAGATGGGGGAGAATAAATCCTTCAGTTCTATGGAAGAAACACCRAATAGTTTTTCTTCGTTCACTTTAAGGAAATTCAAATTACCAAGTAAAGAGATACATGAGATTTTTTCCAAATTGTGGATAATAATAACTGAAGCTTTCTGCTCTCAGAGATGARTGAGGCACATAGCTTAAAGTAGTGTGAAGGGTGGCAGTGGTGACACATGACTGTAATTTCATGTTTGGAAATTAGGGATTTAGCAGCATCTGACCCTAAGATTGGAGCTTTAATCTTGGACTGGAAAGCACGTGCTGATGTACAGATCAGTACCTCACACTGACTTATGCCCTGCTGTTGGCATTTCAGTTAATTTGGCTTCTTCTGTAACTGCATTGCCTTTGTTTCAAACTCACATTGATATTTTTGCCTTTTGATAATGTGAGAGAAGCTTTTCTCTATGAAGGATTAATTAAAGATCAGTGTATCTCTTTTTGTTCCTTACCTCAGAAACTGAAGTTCTGTCATTTACATTTAATTACTAAACTTGTTACAATGCTCTGAGTTGTTGGCTCAAAGCAGCACAGCACAAAACATGAGTTAAAAAAATTCTGGGAATTCTGCATTATGCTGAATGCAGCTCCACTTCCTTAAGWAGGTTTACACCTATTAGTGATGTTCAGGGAGGTGAGGATGCCTCTAACCTGAGTAATGATCAGTGAGAAGTGTATACCTGTGGCTTTAWGGGAATAATGCTTGTTCTGGGTTTGTTCTCCTTACACTGTGCAAATTTACACAGGGATCAGCCTTGTTTTAGTTGAACTTCTGCAGCAGTTTGGACAAGCTGAACAGCAGCTTTAAGGCAGAGGGAATTCTGAGCTTCATTATTTGGAATTGAAAGTATGGATTAATTAACCTGCATAGTGAATTTCCATCATTGAAGAAAGCTCCTTTTCTTTGGAGTTGTTTGGAATCGATTTGGTCCCAAAATTCTGCTTGCCAGTTAAAAATTTAGCTAGCAACATCTTGCTAACTTTCTTGTTCTATTGTTMTATTGTTCTTTAATACAGATAGTGTAGCAAATGTATTTGTGTTCATTAATGACCATATATTGTAAGTACAGATCACAAGATTTATTTGAAAAATTGCCAGTTTATATACACAGATATAGAAGTAGGAAATAGTTTTATGGTTGTATGTAGAAGGACACAGAAACTGATAGTGAGTGATAACACATGCACTGAAACAAGACCTTCACCAGGAGAGTTTGCCTCAGATGAAATAAATTATATAAATAACTTTTTAGGCCTGGAGTTTGAAGGCTGCCCAGTGTCTGTCTAACCTCAGCAAAGCAGGCACCTGGATTGCTTAGTTCTTCATATTTTCAGTGTTGTTTTCATAGCCATTTACTTAAAGTTGAACATAAACTACATTTATTAAACCTGTGCAGGCTTTCTTTGGTTTGACTTGAATCTTGGTCTCAATCAGTGCGAGAAGAGGTCGCTTACACAGGGTTTGGGGCAGTTTATTTCAAGTGGCCTCTGCCTCTGAGTAACTAAATTTGGGCTGTTCTTCTCTTTTAGGGCAGAATGGCAAAGTGCATCCATACACAGAGCAGTTTTTACAGTATATTCTAAAAAGCCAGTTTTAATCTTAAGCTTGTTTAAACTACTGCACAGTGACATAAAAAGGTTTTCAAAGGGAAAAAAAAGACCCAAACCCTCCCCTAKTAGATGAAGTTAAGGCTGGAAAAAGACTATGACAGTATGTTATTGAGCAATATTGTTTCTAGAGCTTACATGTCTTTTAAGAAAAGATGTTGTAAAAGTTATTTTACATCATACAATTGCAAAAACCCCTTGAAGATTCATCTAATTTACTTTGGCTTTAGGAACGAATGCAAAAATTCACTCATCAAAACCTGAGCTTGTACAAGGCAAAGTTCAATTACTTAAAAATATTAATATAAAATTATGAACATTATTTACAATGGAGAGATTGAATGTATCTTGTCATGGGCCAAGCCCAAGGAATGAGGGTTTGTAGAAATTTCACGATGATGCTGGTAACCAGAACCTCACTGAAAGGAGGAGAATTAGGACACTCTTGTTCTCTTCCTTAAAGTGAAGACTCTGCTGCAGTCATTGGGCCTGACCCTCTTAGCACCTTGCTGGGATTTCGTGGATTCTTTTTGGTTTGTCCTTTTTTGTGCTTTCCCCTTTGGGCTGCCCTGAGCATCCTGAGCATCGGCCGCGGGCTCCGCGGGCGCGCCGTGCCCGTCCTGCGCGCCGTGCCCGTCGCCGTCCAGCCGCGCCGCGCCGGGGCTGTAGGCAGCCAGCTGGCACAGAGCCACGGCTGCCGTCTGCTTCTGCTCATCACAGCTCTCCATGAGCCCCAAGTCTGCAGCCTCAGCACGCTGGGCTGCCAAGGGTTTGTCACAGGCACTGCTGCTGGGGGTCTTGGGGACGCAGGGCTCCGCTCCGGAGCTCTCCTTCTCGGCGTTCGGAGCGCTGTTGTTATCGTGGGATGGGCTGTGGAAGGATGTTTTCAGGCTGGATGTGTTACAGGAATCCTTCACTGAGAGGTTCAGGGGCATGTCCTGCATTTCCAGGAAGCTCTGCCTGTCTGTTTTGGATGGGGTTTTGTACATGTGCTCATGAGTAGGTCCTGTGCTTGTGTCGGGCTTTTTTGAAAGATTGAGGGGACCTATCCCTGTGTCTTCCTCCGTGTTGGACAGGGAGCCCGCGTTGTTCTGGCCRTCAGTTTGTGTGTGTGAGTCTTCATCAGTGACATTGATACTGGAAGAAACAAGGAGAAAAGAGAATTCATTATCAATTGCTCTTTTAAACTGGGGCTGAGGAAGTGGGCAGGAAGTGGAAAAAATCTAGACTTCTAGGCTAGAAGTCTGACAATTCTGTTGCTTCTCCTTTAAATCCCCAAATCCCTTTCACCATACCCATCACTGTAATGGAAGTAATTCCCTGAAATACTCAAACCCATTGGAAGTACAAAAACACAGTGGAAATTCCTGGTAATTTAAGGAGAATGAACAGTCTGCTCACTGTAGCACCTGTGTGCTTTGCACAGGTAGTACAGAACAGATTAACTCACTGCTGTAAATCTAAATATAAACAGGTATTGCATGAAATGTGCCCATCTGTCTTTGAGTGTCCCTGGTAAACCTGACAACAATTTGCCAAGTGTTATTTTACCTGTTAGGTGAATCCCCTCTCTCCTGCTGTGCCTGCACTCCTTGAAGGGAAGGCGCTTGGTCCGTGCTTTTTCTCACAGGTCTGAAGGCTGTGAAGTTTTCTTCTGATTGGTCATACTTGCCCAGGGATGTGGATGATGACTTGTTGGAGAGGTCAAACAAACCCTCGCACGTGTGGCTTGTCTGGGTGAAGTTGGTGGGGCTGGGTCTGCCAGGGGAGCCTGTTGCTGCACTTCCTGCAAGAGGGCTCATTTTGGCATTCTCTCTTTCATTTTGGTCATCCTTAGYGTTACCTTTGGCGTGCAATAATGTMATTTCTTTTTCATAATCTGCTTGTTTTTTATGTGAGCTTAGAGGATATTGTTGGGAAGGGCTTAAGGAGGCTGGGTACAGCAAGGTGGTTTCTTCCATCAGATGAGAGTTTTGATCCCTGTTAATACCAGCTACGTGTGAAAATCTGTAAAATGGAGGATCTGTTGGCCTACAAAATCCATATGGTATCGGTGGAGTGGAGTGGTACTGTTGGAACAATCGATAGTGTTCATATGCTGATGAATTTAGGGGTTTTGGAAGTGGCCCAGGGTGGGGAAGAAAGTGTCTTTGATCTTGTGTTCCATAGACAGAGAGAGCAGAGCTTTCACACTCTGAGCTRCCTGGGAGCAGGTAAGGTGTGTAGATGGCAAGCCGGTGCTCATAGAAATGGGGCGAGTACTCGGGAATCATTGGTTGCATGTAGGGTGAAATGGAACCAAAGCCTTTCGTGGGAGCAACTTTATGTGGAAATTCTGGGAGGAAAGAACCTGCCTTCCACGGGTGAGCTGGCGCGTGAAACGCAGACTTGGTGTGAAAAGGAGAACTTTTGTTAGAGAGGGAGAGGATTTCCGATGCCTCAGTGATTTCTGGGCCTTTGCTGTCTCGGTGTTCTCCAACAGGAACGAAGGCTGAGGGCCTGACCATGCCCTCCATCAGGGGCTGCACGCTGATGGCACCTTCTGCTGCAGAGCTGGCAGGGCTTAATTCCTTCGGAATCACAGGTTTCTGTCCTTGAATTGTGGCATTTGTCGCCTGGTTTTGTAACTCAACGTTTTCCTTGGCATCTTCTTTTGTAAAAGGATATTGAGGCTTTGAATCGAGGCTTGACAGTCCRTTTGTGACAGATTTAGAAGAAGTTGGTTTGACGCTAGATTCCAGCTGGTTGATCTGTTTGGGCTCCAGGGAGCTGCCCTTTGGACACTTGATGACACGATCCTGCTCTGACACCAAAGTGATGGAGTTCTTGCAGAGGCCATACTTCATGTGGTTAAAGAGATGGGATTTCTCATTGCAAGTGAAGGGGCACTGGAAGCACTTGTACTTGAATGGCTTTCCCGGTGGTCTTGGGATGTAGTGAGGCTTCTTTGGTTTACGTTCTTTGAGGAGACTCATTCTTTTTTCTGCTTTAAACAATTAAATRTAATGGTTCTTTATAACAACTTTCTTGTGGTTGGCTTCCCTCGGTTTTAGCCTCGTGATGTTTCCGGTTTTTCAGGTTTCTAGAATCCTTCCTCCCAGGTGAGAAGAAGCAGCCAGCTTCTGTGGTGTCTCAGGGAAGAGGGCGCCGGAAAACAAGGCTTTTGCCACTGGTAGTGCAGGAACTGAAACACAAAGTTTAAAATGAGCTTAAGTGGAACATTGGAACTAAACACAAAGTAGTGCCTTGTCTTAAGAGCATTCCCCCTCATACTGCATATGTTGTGTTATTTGGGTACTTAAAACAGAATAAAAAAGCTGGATGTCAGGTTGGAGTTAGATGGGCATTGACCTTTGGCATCCTCCCGCACCCAAACACAGTCACACAAGTGGCCTCATTTCCAGCAGCAGCACTTGTCACCTGCCTGTGCTCCTGGCTCGGGGGAGTTCTCTTTGAAAGCTGGAGGAACATTCATTGAGAAGATGAAAGTAGAAATCCAGGTGGAGCTGTTGAGAGAGGAGTGGAGTGGGTGGGATGGGAAGAGGCAGGTCCCAGCAGGGGCTGGATGTGGGGCGAGCCTGTCGGGCCGGTCCGGGAGAGCGAGGAGGGAATTTCCTGCTGTGGTGACACAAGGGTGGGGTGCATGGGTCGCTCTTGGGCGGCTGACTGGGCTCTTTCTGAGACTGACCARCCCCTCTCTTCACTGCTGTGGCGTTTCCCAACAGCCCAGTCTCAAWGGATGCCTCAAAAGTGCCCAATCTCTCGAAGGATAAAACCACACCGATTTTCTTCCTCTTCCTAATTCAATTAAGAGAAATGAGCGCTGCAGTGTCTGACTAATGGAATCCTCTGCCTGATAAACACCCCTCCCATCCTYCTGCTGCTCACAGATTGCACATGGTTAACATGGGCACCCCAGTGTATTAACTCGGGGAAAAGTGTCTGACAGTAATTGATTTCTAGGGGAAGGATCTATCTGCCTTTCTTTGGAAAAAGGAAGGTTGTGGATACTTTATCCAGCGCGGTGATTGGCTGGGGAGATAAGTCGGGAGGGCTTGTACCGGCTTGTTCCATTATGTTCACTGATTCTGAAGGCGTGAGAAACTCTCGCAGTCAAGTTCTCATGATTTTATAGGATGTGTTATGGCAGAGATCTAAAAACTGATGATTTCATCATGAACTACAAGCATCATTATCAAAATGATGACTGTTGCAAAACCACGTACTGTATCTATTGTGTTACCCGAAACTACAGGAATACTAATTGGAAGAGTGACGAGATAGCTCCATTTTTTAAAAAAAAAAAAGCTTTTTACATAGAAGTTTGAATTAGTAGTATTAAAATACTAAGTTTATGAAAAGAATTGCTGGTAATTAAGTGCTGTGAGATTTTAGTTCAAGTAGAGATGTTTTGCATTTCTTAAATCAGGGATTATTTAACAGAAAATGGCAGGCAACTCATGATGAAAACTGAAGGGAAAGCTACAGAATTGCTGCTTGGCTCATCAGGTATAGTAATTCTAGCAAATTGTATTAAATGTTGTTTCTGATGTTATAGAAGTATTAATTTTGTTAAAATAGTTATTGTGAAGGCAGCCTTAAAAATGCAAAGCTGCTCTGAAAGTAGAAAAAAATAATCAAGCTTTTTCCTAAAATTAACAAGTGATTAAATGTGCTTCAGATTAATGAAAAAGGAATTTCTAGAGAAGTAGCTTTTTGTTTTTCAGGTTTTAAAGAGGTTGTTTGAGCTGGATGCTGATACTGTAAGAGCAATAAGGAAAAATGCATTAGCATGTTAAAGTCTCATCATTAGAGTATGGCTGAAATGGTAGTCGAATAAATTTTAATAAATAATATATTGTATTTTAAAAYATTTTGAATAACAAT
The DNA here is from genome assembly GCA_014549065.1 of Cardinalis cardinalis. NCBI lineage: Eukaryota > Metazoa > Chordata > Aves > Passeriformes > Cardinalidae > Cardinalis > Cardinalis cardinalis. Next base: position 387,750 of record JACDOX010000307.1, read on the forward strand.
AGCTAGAAATCCTTTGAAATATTAAAAATATTTTTACAATAAAAAATAAGTAAATGAAATATTGAGACATAGGAGAAGAGGTTGGGCTCTTTCTTCTGCCTTAAGTGAGCTTGTTGCACTTATTTTTAACTAATGGTGTGTAACTAGCATGGAGAGTTTGTAATGGACTCGGTCAAGTCAGTTTGTACCTGTTATTCTTTATATCTTCTTGGAAGTGCTTGTACTAATTATTCTTGAAAAAAGATATTGTTGTCAAAACTCCACTGCTTTCTTAGCTGAAGCATTTATGATAACGTCCGAATCTGCATTCAGGTGCAGCATTTATAATAAAGGGATGGTAATTAGATTTCCTTGTTCTTCCAGCTTTCCTTTGCTTCATAATGAAAATTCCTGTGTGTCCTGTCCTCCCCCCTCTGACTTTGTACTTGGTATTTAACTTTGATTCAAGTTATTCCTGTTGGACAGAGTATTAACTATCTTTTCTTAACAAGATAAAATGCGTTGTTGCAGTTTTCATGTTAGAAATTTCAAGCCTTGGAGCTCCTCTGCCGTGGGTACAGCAGGAGAGCATTCCAACAGCTTTTTATTTCTTTCTATTTAATTTGTTTTGATGGCTCGAGAACCTGCTGCTCTGACTTGGGAGGTGCAGAGAGCAGCTCATTTTAAAGGGTGTTTACCTTTCCTAAACTTAGGTCAGGCCAGCCAGGTGAATGTTTTCTTTCTCTCTTTTAGTATTTAATAACTTTTTTTCTCATGGTTTAAAAATGCCAGTAATAAAATATTTCTAAAGTTAGACAAGTAGGATAATTCTTCTCTGGTCCCTAATTCACAGGAGTGTCTGGCAGAGAGACATATTTTAGCATTAAAAAACATTAAAACTATTTGATCACACAGTCARAAAGGACATTAATAGTTTAAAATAGGTGTAACCAATTACAACTGTCCCTATATAAATAATGTTACTTACAGCTGTACAATGTATGTTTTGTGCTGCCAAAGTTAGAATTTAGTATTGGAAAGAAAATACAAAATAAGTAGTTGCTTTTTCCTGTAACTTCAATGCCATCACTTGTGGTATCTTTTAAAAAGGGGGAAAAAATTTTCAACAGCAGGATAATTTTTACATAACTTTTTTTTTCTTAGATTGAGAACTTAATTCCTGTAGACCTGCTTGTAGAAATGCAGATGGTTCTATATTATTATAATTCTCTAGTTCTGAAATGCAGTAGTGTTATTTATTTATATTTTTATTGAAAACAAGTTATTCAGATAATCTTGATTAAACTTGAGGTTATCTTAGTTGTTTGTTTTTGGCACAAGTAACCTCCTCATGGCTTTCGAACCTGTCGCCCTTTCCAGCCTGAGACTGACTGCTCCAAGTTTCCTTCCCTTTATTTTTAAAAGCAGCTTGTTGCTCCCTCCTTGCCTTTAACCTGTTGGCATGTTCAGAAAACAGGAATGTAGTTGAACATTGTGTGTAAATATATAAACAAAAAATGTCCGTGGGGATAAGTGTATACACACAGATGCACATGTGTATTCATCCACACACATAGATATGTGCATATATATCTGTCCAGGTTGTTTTTTTTAGGRTTTTAAGTAGTTTAAATTGTTTAAGATGCCCAGTTGATCAAAGAGGAAATTTCAAAATGTCTTTTATTACAAGCAGGGACAGTAATTACATTTCTTTTTAGGACACTGCTTCAGCAAAGTACGTAACAGCTGCTCATGCCCACCCCATTATTATTGCAGGCTCCTTCTGGTGATGTGGATCTCTCTGACCAGGAGGACTCACTGGGGTGGAACATTTTGAAGGACATGCTATAATTAAAATATTGTGATGTGGCATTATTGCATAACCCAAGGACATGCCATTGTCACCTACCCAGGGTGTTGCAAGAACAAGATTTGTGAGTTTTATTCTAGCTGAGATTTTTCCAGCGATTAACCACCCCTCCCTTCTAAACTTCCAGGTCCTTGAAACTGAAAGATAAAATTTTAACACAACTGATTGTTAATTAGGAGGAAGCAGGGGTGAGAGGGGTGGGCTGGGAGGGCGGTGTGTGTGTGTGAGGTGCAGACCCACGGGAACTGCTCTGTGTTTGTGTCTGTGTGTGAGAGGAAGCTCCGAAACACAGATTAAATAACTTGCTTAGGCAGCGTGGATAGGAAATAAAAATCTCTCTACATACCAAGTTAATAAATCAATGTCTTAATACACTCTAATTGACTAGAAAATAGAAAACGATCCGATTTTCTGCTAAATTTTCAGAAGCTGGAAAAATTAATAAATCAAAGCTGGAGCACATAATTTTCACACAAGCTTTTCRGATGAACCTGACACGACTCTAGGACGCAGAGCTGGCACAGCAAACGCAGCAATTTTAAGCAATATAGCAATATATTAACTCCCCAAATAAAAAAAAATAAATAAAAGGTGCTGAAAACCCTTTGCACCAACAAGAGTTAATTATTRTAAAAACTTGCAAGAGTCAGATTTTCTCTCAGACTGAAAGTTTCAGCAGGAGAGGGGAATATTTCTGCTGAAAGCCGAGACTGGTGCCGTGAGTGCACCTGCTGGAGTAACCCTGGCTGCTGGGACAGCTGGGAACTGAGCACCTCAGATTTCCTCCTTAATATCAGCAAAGTTTTATTGAAAGAAATGCTGTAAATGAATGTACTCACCGGGCACCGGGGTGTCCGAGAGCCGGCGGGCGGGCGCTGCGCTGGAGCTGTCACTGCTGGGAGAGCAGTACCTGTTCTCTGCCTGAGCCCTGAGTGAAACTGCAGGAGGCTGTTCCAGGGGAGGGACCTGAGCGTGTAGGAGTTGAGCCCTCGGGGTGTAGAGATGCACCTGATATTACTCCAGCCTGCAGCTACGATTCATTTGTTTGCGTCCACCGCTCTCATTGAGCATTACCTCAGCATCTCCTATCGAAGGCAGCTCCCGTCGCTCCGTGCCCTCCAACAACCAAGTTTTGCTCTCGGCTCTGGTGCCTGTTCCTTTTGCACTGTGGGGTCAGAAGTGGCTGAGTTAACACTGAGGATATTTTAAGTTTTGTACAAGTGACTCGTGGGCAGCAGAACTGACTGTACGCAGGGGGTAGCAAAGCTTAAGAAATAATTTTGCTCATTTTTGGAGACTGACTTTTTTATTGAATGACTTTTGTAGCTTTARTATTCTTGCTCTTTTYTCTTTTTTCCTCCCCCCTCTTCATTTTTATTTAAATYTCTGTCCTTCATGAGTCTCCTTTCTGAAGGCGGGACTGAACTAACTCCAAGCTCGCTTGCCACAGGAACCTGCCAAAGCTTGTCTATAATCGACAGCCAAACGTACAGGTCCTGGAGAGGGGAAGGAGTCACTGCAGGCAGGACTGATTGTCACGGCTCTGTGTTTGCTCAGGAGCTGGGAAATCCAGCAGGGAAATGGCCAAGTCAACTGCTCACCCGCTGCTAACTGCTGGGGCTGGCTTTAAGTGTGCTTTTTTGTGAGAGTTTGTAAATGACAAATTTCTGGGTGCCTGTGCCAGTCACCGGTGGCATGGCTGAGCTGCTCAGTGAAATGATTTCCTCTCACACAGGCTGGCACAAGGAAAATRTTGTGATACCTGTAGCTGTGACTAAAAACCACTCCTGTTAATGCATAAGCAAAGGGGCTTTTGGCTACTCATTCCAATGTTCCAGAGATGTTAAAACTTCTGTTCAAAACTGAACATGAGAACCCTCTTGTTTCACCCACTGCTGTGTAGATGAGACAGCTGCAGATTACTGAAACTTCAAATATATTTTATATTTTATATTTTATATTTTATATTTTATATTTTATATTTTATATTTTATATTTTATATTTTATATTTTATATTTTATATTTTTTTATATTTTATATTTTATATATTTTATATTTTATATTATTTTATATTTTATATATATAAATGGATTTTATAGTTAGCAAAAGGAAGATTTTTTTGGAATGAAAATTATTAAGGAAATTGTGAGGACAAAACCTGTTTAGAAAGTGGATAAAAGTTGTTTGAAAATCAGTCTTTAAARTCTTGAAAAATCAGTCTTTTAAGACAGTTTAAAGTAGTGTCTTAATAATTTTAAAGATGTTGCCTTTGGTTTGGTGGAATTATTTACAGAAATTTACTTCCCTGTGTGGGTATGCAGGTCACCTTGCTTCCTCTTGCTGGGCTGGTGTAACTTTTTGAAAGAAAAATTCAAATTACAAGCAATCACTAATTTTAAGGTAGAAGAGTGGCTTTTGTGGTATGTTTTATTTTTTCCCTCAGTTATTTTTTTATTATTTTGTTTCTGTAATGCAGCATAGCAGTATAAAAGTGATATATATATCACCATGCTTGCTCTTGCTGGGTTGGTGTAACTTTTTGAAAAAAAAAATTGAAATTATAAACAATCACTAATTTTAAGGTAGAAGAGTGGCTTTTGTGGTATGTTTTATTTTTTCCCTTAATTATTTTTTATTATTATGTTTCTATAATGCAGCATAGCAGTATAAAAGGTGTAATATTGCTGTCACATTACTCTCTAGTTGTTTATAAATCCTTTGGATTAAGATGGGATAAATTCTTCCATTTAGTAGTTWAATATTTTGATTAAAAATTTGTGTATTAGAAATTTCTAAGGGAAAAAGGGAGGAAGATGTATTCAGAAACATCTGTGGAAGAAAATTTCAATTTGTGGCATCTAGAGGAAGCTGTTGGACTCCCTCAATTGAGCTGACTGAGCTGGGATAGCAGACAGTCAGAACTGGAACTTTGATTTTATTTTTTTTTAACTTCTCCCCATTGCCTGACCTTGTATTTGGAGGGGAGATGTGATGTTCAGGCGCTGCAGTGACCCACAGAAAAYGTTTTAAACCCAGCTGCTTCCTGGAAGTGCTGCTACCACTCAGGCCAGTGAAATCAGCTGCAAGTGAAGCAGAACTGGAAGAAAAAAACCCAGCCATGTAAATTCTCCTTTGCTTGGGGCTTGGGTGATGTTAAAAACCCAGACCTGGGGGGGAGATTCATTGTGGACCCCAGAGCAGGACCATGAGACTCCTCTTTSTGCAGACTTGTAGAAATACTAAATCATGATTGCAGTGATGTTGTTTCCACACTTATTTTTAACTCACCTGATCACATCCTGTCCTATCAGTGACCCCAGTCCCCTGTTGGTAGCACCTTTTTCATTTACCTGAAAATTTTTCTTTCTTTTACCTGAAAATTTTTCTTTGCTGTACAGGTCAGATTAATTGAGAGCACCAGGACTGACACAGTAAAATTTGGATTTATTGATATTTTTCTGCCAAGTTGCCTTTTTTTTTTAAATGTGGTGATTTTTGTATCTCTGTGGGGCTGAAGCTTTGGGTTTTTATCTTCTTTGGTGTGGAATATACTTCTTTATTCTAGGTTCTTTTTTAAAATTCAGTATTAAGTAAGTGTTGTTCAGCTGTAGCAGAATYCTGTCATTCTCTAAATGTTACAAACTTCCTTGTATGTGCTTTTATATGAATTTTTTGGCTCAGCTTTACCACTAAACAGAAAACAAACTGTCAATTGCAGAACATCTACATCCAGATGGGGTAAATTTACCCTGATCTGGGTATACCTCTCATCTCATTGCTGTTTTCCCCTTCAGAATTCCATTCCCTGGATGTACCAGTGTGTGCCAGGTGTTGCTCCAGTCCCATAGCACCTCCACAATAATCAGAGAGTTCTTGCCCTTGTGCTCTGATGTCAGGTCTGGCCCTGCTGSTTGCCCTCAGGACTCCAGTGCTGCTCCTGGGGGATGGCCACTGGTTTTCCATCATTTCCTGGAGTTTTTTCCAGGTCCTAGCAATCGGTGAGCTCATTAGTTATTCCAGAGAGCAGCAGGATCCCAGGTGAATGTGGATGYTGGTGCACATGGAGCTGGTGAAGCTCAGCTTCCCACATACAGGAAATGCCTTGGAACTGCAGGGTTCCCCTGTGTCACCTTAATTGYGTCTGCATTTGTGGCTTTGAGATATTAAAATCCTTTTTTTTCTGGGATCACTGGAACCAAAGTTGTCGAAGGATTTGTAAATCCTCTGTATTGAGATGGGATAAATTCTTCAAATTAATCATAAAATATTTTGAATAAAAAATTGTGTATTAGACATTTCTGAAGGGAAAAAGGGCTCTCAGCATCAGCATGTTTGGGCTGGGTTGTTCCACACCATTCCCAGAAGGGGGCAAATGGATGTGAATGTAATTGCTGGAGCTCACACCGTGCCCCGAAACATGACGTGATTCTCCTACAATATTCTCATAATTATTTTTTTCTATCCCATATGAATAGTTATTAGTCTTAATGCTTTTTGAATAACACGTTTGAAATGTGCCTTTGTTTCTCCTAACAATCCAGTCCCTGACTCCAGAGATAGGTCTGGGCAGATTGCTGTGCTTGGGCTTGGGAGCCACTTGTTCAGATTACTGGAGCAAATTACTTGTATGGGAAAAGAATAAAAGCACAGCACTTAATAGCAACTGCAGATCCCATTTTTAGATATTTATTGTGGCCTGTGCTGTTTGGTCTGGAGCTAGGGTGATCTTTCTCTGGGTTCCCATCCTCGCCCTCGGGCAGTGAAACATCTTGGGGGAAGTGGGAAAGAGCAGGAATTGGGACTGTAGGCAAAGGGATGAGCTGTTTAWAAGGGAGGGTTTTGAATGGTGACTCTTTTCCCTGGCAGCCATTCTCACAGGGATGCWAAATGCACCTTCAGCTTCTGCCTGGTGCTCTGGTTACAATTCTCTTCCCAATGTATTCTTTTAAAAGTGATTTTCGTGCCAAATATTTTTTCCTTTTCGGCTTTAGTTTCAAAGCTTACACCAGAGATTCTGAGCCAATATTCTTGCCTCCATGATAGTTTTTCTGATAGAACCCAGCAGCTGGACCTGAGTTGTGCCATGTGCAGTGGCAGGGTAAATAAACTCATTTTTTTTGAGCCATACCTGGCATGGGGCTGCTGTGATGCTTCTCTCACCAGAGAGCAGGGAGGCATAGAACAAATACTCTCAGACTCAACATATTGTTAGCTTTCAGTTATTTTCTGAAGCGTGCCAAATTTTATAAATATTTATATGATTAGTACATGTTGTTTAGTATTTCAACAGATTTTTAAAGTGGGGAATATAAACCAGCAAATACAACCTGATRTTTTATTTTATTTCATTGAAAAATACTGATGCTGCAGTTTGGCTGTTATGGCATTCAAAGTTACATGTCACTATTCAGCTGTAAAATTTCAGTTGTTAGAAGGGATCACACAGCTTAATTTGCATGTGGGAGAAACCTTTTTAGCAAAATAGCCTGAAGTTAACTAAAATCTCATGATCTGGTGATGGATTTGTGTGCCATTCTACATTTGGAATTGCAGCACCCCAAAACTAAAGATTCCTTACTCTACAGTGTATGCTAGAACCAAAAACCTACATTTCAGTGTGGTTTCACTATGATTTCACAGCTTTTGTTTTGTGCTGTATTTGTGGTTTTGTAGGCTTCAGACTATTATTTATAGGGTTTTTTTTTATTTAATTGGGTGGGGATAAATACTAAACAAACAAGAGAATCCTAGTTTACTTGAATTTCTGGTTTGCTTGTGAAAGGACGTTATTAAAATTTCTCTTGATGACAGCACAGTATAAACTTTCTAGCTAATAAGGTGTGTCATGTAGAGGAACATGAACCTTCCTGGGTGTTCTTAACGTCTTGGTGGTGAGCTGAAGAATGTTCTGGTGTCATTCTCAAGGACTTGCTGAGCTCTGAGTAGTCCCAGTCTCAAATCTAATCCATATTAGTGTTCCACCAGGAAATAATGCTCACTGTGCATGATGGGCTCCTGTTTCTGCTATAAAATCACATATGTGTAAAGTGAAGGTTGAAAACATTTGCATCACTGAGGAGTAAGAAAAGGAAGCCAGGGAAAGCAGGTTGGAAGAGCCCTGTGGTTACACTTTCAGTGAATTTGTGCTTATTTTGGGAGGATTCCAGCAAGGAAGATGTTACTTTTAATCTTCCTGCTTTCTTAAATACCCTTACCCCTTCACTGAGGAATAAACTGGGATAGTCCAACAGTCCCTTGCTCCTTTTTAAACTGTGGCAACAATAAAATCAGCATTTGAATAGAAGGAAATAATGCTGATGGGATCCAGGTATAATGGAACATTCAGGAGTCTGGTACTGGTGGGTCGGTACAACTGATCTGAATCTGGAATTTGAATTTTTTAAATGTCAGAATAAATGAAAAGTAGTTATAAGGAGTGAAAAATGTGCAGAACCAGCCTTAACTTCTTCAGCTCATAAATTACCTTCAGAATAAAAGGAGCATGAAGAAACTGTAGGAAGGAAATAGGGAGTGTTAAAGGTCTGTTAGTGAGGGACCCAAGGCACATTTGACAGGGGACTTGGCAGGTTACAATATCATGGGATTCCATGACAAAATCCTGATGCTTTTTACATTTTCACACACAACTCTACCAGTATCCAAAAAGAGCCTGGCTTAGGGACACATTTGTGACCTATTTCTGCTGAATGGTAAGCTCTTGGTTTAAATAGGAAACACTTGGTTTAAATAGGAAACACTGTTTAAATAGGAACAGCTTCTCTCAGTTGATGCTTGCTCTCTGTTTTAAAGATATCCCATTGTCAAGTGCATTTTTGGTGAAAAGTTTGTATGAAATTAAATCTCTGGTGCTGTCAGAGGGTTTCATRTGGGCTCAGCCAGTCTCAATAGCAGATGCTACAGCTTTGAAGGAATATCTGTGTACATGTGACTGTTGTATCTGTGATTTTAAAATTCCCTCAGCTTCTGATGRCTTGTTGATTTTCTACCTTTCTCACCTTGTTGATTTTCTATTGTTAATTTTTTCTTGTTAATTTGGTATGAATGGATATGTGCTCTGGGGCAGTACCCAGTTTTCTGCTCCTGGTACAGAGAAGGTTTGATCATGTGCTGTTAGGGAGAAAATATTGGATTCCTGTGTATGYTGTCTTTTTATCTGAGAGTAGAGGGAATGGTGCTTACTGATAATTATATATAACTAGATATACTTTAAAAAAAACCCAAAGTCTTCTTTGTGAAAAACTCTACACACAGTGGACAAAAGAGGCATTTTTGCTTCTCCAATCTCACTGGGCCATTCATGATAAAAAGGTGAACCCAATTGTGCTTTCCAAWGCATTTTAGGAGGAGGTTTAACTGAGACCAGGATTTGAATAGTCTTATGGAAATGTATTATGTAGCTTTTAAAACTTGTTTACTTTCTCAATTTTTAAGGATTACYTTCTTTGTTTCATATGCCAGAGTATTAAATTGTTTGTTATGGACTTGCAGCAGCCCGGGGTTGGAGGAGAGGGATGATGAATCAAGAAGTCAGGTTTCTGCACTCTGTTGGTGTGTTCTGTAGTGCTGGTTAATTGTGAGGCTTTTGGCAAAATTCCAGGTGCTTTTCATCAGAGATACAGGAAGACGTGGAAAAAAAAGAAAAAAGATCTACCTGTCTTAGGTGGACTCTTTAGAAAATAGAGAACACCCAAACCTGAAAGGCTGGTTATGGAGGAATTCCTTCTCTCTAACACCCAGGTGAACTTTAAAAGTGATGCATGGTCTTGAAAAGAGCCTTTTAAAAAGTTATAATGCCTATGTCACCGTAATAGTTTTCAAATTAGCAAGGAAGCATTATAAATAGTGCAGATTTATTTTTTTTTCGGTAGCCAGCAGGTATGAGCAGGAAGAAATGCTGTGTCTGGAGCTGCAGCAGGAAAGGTCCCTCCCCCAGCAGCACTGGGAGATGGGGTAAACATTGAGCAGGGAATAAATGACAATGAATTGCTTCTGGCTTTTTCACCATGGGGTTTATCTTGGTATTGCACAACTTTAGCCTTAAGGCTGGGCTTTCTTGGGTGATATTTCTTTTCTGACACACAGTGTTATGAGTTTACAGAATTTTTATACTCCTTTAGAGTAAGTAATTCATTTGCTCAGTAGGATTTCTGCACAAGCCTGTTCCTTCATGTCTATAACTGCAGTTTGCTGCTGGTTCAGTCAAGACAGAGCTCTGTCAGCTCTACACCTGTGTGAAGGTCTCTGCTCTGGCCTTGGGTRTGATTGGTAGGAGAGTCCCAAAAACACAGTGCTCAGTGTTTCAGAGSTGTCCTGGCTCAGCTGCTGCTCTGAGGGTTGTCCAGGCAGGGGGCTTTGAGCTTTTGGGGCTGTGTTAGGTAAGGATGTTGGGATGGAGTGGCTGGAATCCAGATCTGGCTGCTCCCTGCTCGGCCCTTGGCCCCACTGCAGAGCTCTCACTCCTGTCAGCACCAGGGCAATCCCTGGCAGAAGAACCTGGCAGCCAGAGCCAGTGTCCAGCTCCTGAACTCTGCATTTAAGGACCATGACTGGTATCAAACAGTCTGTGGGGCAACATCCAGCTGAACCACCACCCCTTGTCTGAGTCTGACAGGCWGCGTTTGCATTCCGAGCTTTGCACCCTGAGCAGCCAGGCAGACAACAGGCTGTGTGCTGCCCTGCTGTGATTCATCCCTGGAGCAGGTCTGTCCTGTGGGCTGCCTCAGATAGCTCCATGGAAAAAGCACCACGTGAACATGTAATTAAAGACTCTCTTAATTCATGACGTAGTGAGAGGCTGCAGGGAGGTTGCAGCAGACAGAGCAGCCCTTCAGTYACAGGGCACAGAGTGCTGGGTTTGTGCAGGTGCCTCTGGGTGGGCTCAGCTCTGGGGGCACCCAGGAGCTTCAGAGATTTCAGCTGCTCCCTCCTCACATCCCTCCTGGGCTGCAGGAGCTCTGCTCTCTTCCTCCTTCCCTGGCAAACCCCTAATGAGGTCAGCCCTGGGGGCAGGAATGGCAGAGGAGAGGTCACCTGTGGGTGGTTTTTAGGCACTTGCCCTTGGGGATGGGATGTCAGAGCATCATCCCACAGGAAAACAGAGA
>JACDOX010000307.1:412876-433067 GCA_014549065.1 Cardinalis cardinalis
GGAGCCAGGAAAGGTGTTCCATGGGGATTGGAGGGTGCATGGCCATCCTCTGCTCCTCCTGGCAGCAGGCAGGTGTGGTGCACTCGGCGCAAGTCAAGACATGATCCTTTGAGTAGCTTAAGAAAATGCCCCACTTGCTTTGACATCACCGGTTTCTTGATGTTAGGAAATCCTGGTGCAGTATCRCATAAACTCCCACGACAAGGCAGACAGGTGAAGACACCTTGGAGGTGTTCCACCCTCTGCACTAAGCCTGGCTCTGGGGAGGATGTGCCTGTGCTTCCAAGTGGGAATTAGCCTGAAAAGAGCATTTGTGGAGTCTGATAAGTTAGAATGCTTCATTAAAAGGATTAACATGGAACAGTGAGTGCCGTGGGATTTAGCAATCTAACGGGGCACTGACAGAATTCCTGGGGTTTTTATTTTGCTCCCCCAGTGTTGTTTGCAGCACTGAGTGACTCAGGTGACAGCACAGACAATATACTGCTTTASTGGCTTTATTTACACAGCTTTGTCTTAAGGTAACAGAAGAGTAAGAAAAAATGGAAAACCACAATGTGATTATAAAATGAGCTCTTGTTTGATGCAGTGAGGGCAGCACTCAGGATTCTGAGCTGCTTTTTGTGATGAGGGGTTTTTTGTGGTTGTTTCCCCCCCCCCCTTCAGAAAAGACCAATATTGAAGTACTGCATAACTGGCAAATTACTTACAATAACTAGAATTACTGTTCTAGTCTATATAACCAGAAATGTCAGGCAGAAATTTGCTTCTATTTGGTTTCAAAGATCATTTTCCTTCAATTCCTTTAGTCTTGAAAGCTCTCCAATTAAAATATTTATGGGAGCTAGTCATATCATTAAAACTATATACTTCTTAAGTGCCCTTTTAAAACAATTTTTAAGCCTCTCTCTGTGCCAGAGAATTAGCAAGCCTTGATTGATGCCTTGTGAAGGCTGGCCTAGAACAGAGGCTAGACAGAGTTAAAGAATAAAGTAGGGATTTATTAGAAGGTTTCAGTGGATATATTTTGGGTAGCATAAGAGCCCAGCCAGGGTTACACTTAAGATGGATTTAAAATGGTCATAAAATGGATGACTTATCAGGGAGTCTCTCACTTTGATCAGTTCTGCTCCATTTGCATCTTGCAGTTCATTGTCCCATTCCAGCTTTAGCCCATCCAGTCCCATCCTTGTTTTTCTCTCTCCAGCCCACGGTGTTTGTGCTCCTGGGCTGAGATTTGGATCATCTGTCCTTGGTGCCCAGCTGTGTGCACAGAGCTCACCATGCCCTGATATGAAGCTCAGACCCACACACTAAAGCAGCACAGAATGTGAAATATAGAAAAGCCAAAACCTGAGGCATCAGTCTGAAGAGTGTGTACCTGACCCAGCAGTTTTTCAGCAGTGAGCCATGTGTGCTGCTTCCTGAGCATTTGCTCTTGCAGGCTCTGGTGTTTGGATGTCCTCCTCTCTCCTCTTCTCTTTGTGGCAGGCAGGGGTATTGCTCCTGCAGGTAGCACTAAGAAAGCATTAACTGCCTTTAGAACCCTTTATTGGGGTTTGTTTTCATTTCATTCTGRCTTTCTGGCTCCTGTTTTCCCTAATGGATTTAAACTGAAATTACAGAGGCCAAGCTGACTGAGCATTTCAGAGAGGTGGAACAACACAGTATTCATCACTGTAGGGAACTGATAGCCAGTACCCAGGGAAGTTTGATATTATCAGTGTAATTAATATCCTTATGCTGAAGCAAAGCTATCTTGAATTTACTTTTCAGCCAGTATTTATTTCCGGTTTTGCCTGGAGTCAATAAATCATGTAATGAAGAGTTTCAGGCTTTGAAAGGAATAATTTTCTGCTTAAATGATTCTCCTGAAGTGCTGTTTATTTGTTGCTGGAGTTAATTGAATGCTGGAGGTGGATTTCTAAAGCTGCAGACTGCGTGTCCTGGGATATATTCTCTCTCCTGTGTTGTGTAGCACATCTTTGAGCAGCTCTTTTGAGGCACAAGAATTGCCCTGTGCAGGGTCACCAGACTTCATGCATGAAGAAATTGTTTCACACAATCATCCTTCTGTCTCTAAAGGGTCACCCTAAAAAACTGCTTTGCAGTTCCTCTTGCAGGTTACTTTTTACCAGGATTTGCATGTTGTTTGATTTTTGTGCCTTGCAGGATGTGACTGTGCTCGTGGAGATAACTGCAGCTTTCCATTGCTTCACTTGGTGTTGTGTTTGCTCCTTACACAAGACTTGCTGTACATTTGGCTACYGAGAAACTGTATTTCCAAGTTTTCATTTAAAATGCCACTGAGTCTCACATTTGACATGATTATGTCCAGGTTTTACACCCCTGCTCTGTTTAAAACCTGTTTGTGTATTCCAGAAATTCCTTTGATACAGTGGGGTGGCACTTGTGCTGTGGGAAGTCCACAACAAACTAGAGAAACAAGAAAGCACAAGGTTACTTCAACTCAGATTTCAGTTCAGCTTTGTATTTCTAAATAATAAGCTCCTTAGAGGACGTGCTGTCTGTTCTGCTTAGAAGGCTAAATGTTGAAATKATGGCATTGCACATTCCTTTTCATAAATTTGTACTAATGCTCAATGTTTTATTTCYTCAGTGCATTGGTTATTGCTGCAGTATTTGATCGTGATGTTAATTGCAGAAGAGCTGCTTCTGTAAGTTACCACATCCAGCTTCCATCTCTCTGTTATTTTTTATTTGTTTTCATTTAATAATTTGTAGACTTAATTATGTAGAACTACAGTAGAGAAGCAAAGTATTATGTTGGGAGCAAAAAATTGTTTTTTTAAATCCTGAGAAGTATCTTGTGACTTTAGATGTTAAATTATTTAATCCACAGATGCAYATCTGGATTTATGGCCACAGTTAACAGTCTCCTGTATTGTTGTCATGATGATCAAGATAAAGTATCTAAGAAAGAATTATTTAGCATTTTTTAGTCACAAGATCACAGACAAAAGAGTCCTACACRATACACAGATATTGGCTCTTTTGCACATTTCCAAGCTGGGGAGTTTTGYGAGGTTACACTTTTCCTGATTGTGCATCAGCTGTTGCTCTTTATTCAAGGTAAACTGAAAATTTCTAGGATAATCTCTCTCCTTCAAACATATTTTTAGTTGTTATATAAAACTCTTTCCATAGGACTGGGAATTTTTRGAAGAGTGGCAAATTCATTAGTCAGGTACTGTTAGGCAGTGAATACAACTGACACCAAAGTATATTCTGTGGAAACTTTCTGTAGAAATATTTATGCTGTTGAGAGTTGAGAGAAGTGTTCTTAAGAGAAGAGAAATGCTGGAAAATTACAAATTTCTATACTTAAAGAATTTGAGAAGAATGGACATCTTATCTGTGAGCATTTAAGTCTCTGTGTTGTAGACATTGAACTTGCTTTCTTTTTTTAAAAAAAGTATAAATTTTATATTTTAACAGAAAAACCAAGTTAACTTGTGCAAATGTAAAAAACTCCACCCTCTAACTGTATGAACTCAAATCAGAGTGTCTGCCAAAGAACCACATCTCTGTTCCTGACAATAAATGTCACTGTGAATATGTTAAAAAAAAAAAAAAGAAAAAAAAGAAAACAGACAATCTTTTCAATATGCACATTATCAGGTCTGTCTGAWTTTTGACAGAAATTTTGCAGAGTGTTGTGTTTAGAACATCAGGAGGGTTTCTCAGGGATACCTGGCCAGCATCCTCACTTYTTGCAGCCACACCTGTGGTGCTGTTGAAGCTGCTGAATGAAGCTGCAGTGTAATTGCTGGGGAAGTGAGTCAGTGCTTGAGCAAGCCCAGCTCAGCTCCTGGCTCAGAGCAGGGCAAGCCAAGGTGCTGCAGATTGCTGAGCAGTGCTAGAACCCTTCCCTGCTGTGCAACTAACAAATAKCAGCAATGCTACTTCCCCCACTCCTACATTTTAGAAACTAGAATTTGCCATTCTTGGCTAATTTAAATCCCTTTATTCAAATCAATTCCTTAGAGGAATTTCTTTTCCTGAGAGCTGCATGAAACATTAGGGAGCATAGGTGGTRAAAAGTGAATTATTTGTGTGATGCCTAGGAATTGGCCTCAGAATCAGGGTTTGTATGGACACCAAGGAGAAATCTTTATAGCACAATTGCCACTACAAGTGTGCTGCTTACCTTTGGTGGCTTGATTTAATCATCAGTGTGTTTCTACACTTAAACTTTGGCCATGAGCTTTGTGCTAAACCAGCCAGACTCCAGTTGAGAGCTCAGTGCAGCCTGAGTATCTGTATTTCTAATTAAAACCCAGCACATTTCTCCTGACTTCTCTCTTCTGCTGTAGCCCAGGCTCCTGAGCTGTCTGCAAGTCATCTACCTCCAAACTCATTAATTTTTTCACTGGTACTTTCCAAATCAGAGCTGGTCAGGATTTGTAGTAGCTGTTTGATGGACATTTATGAAATTACTAAAGCCTTTTCTTTTATTTTAGAAAGGCAAAGAAATATGTTGTGTTTACCAGCCATTATTACAATTTTGAAGAAAAATACCTGGGAGTGCTAAATATTTCCAATCATTACTTACAGTTAAACACATATTTAAATAAACAACAGGTTTTACTAGATTTTCCATCTCTTACAATATGCAATATATTATAATGCAGAGCACCAATAAAATAAAATGGTGAATAGAGACATTTTGAACCCTGAGGTTAGAGAGAATAGAACAAGACTCTGCTTTTGAAGCTCTACAAGTATTCTGGGCTGGCTTGTGCAACTCTTTCATGAATAATCAGTATAAGGAATAATCAGATGAATAAGTGATGTTGAATTGGACTCTATTCAGCTCTGACATCTCAAAGAGAGGCTTTTTTTTCCCTCTTGTGTGRCTGATAGTATTTAAAATACCTGCTTTTAAATGAAATATTTTTAGAGAATGTTGTAGTATTTTTTTTTGGTTTTTGTGGGAAAGAAGAGTGTTCAGGTTGGTCACCTTGGTTCTGATCTCATGGAATCTTTACATTWGTATCTTTGTATCCAGTTTTTCCATCTCCAGAAGGGGATTGCATAAAAACTGAAAGATTACTCTCACAAAACACTTGAAGTATTTTGCATCTCTTAGGAATTTGGCATCTTTTAGGAATTTCAGGGTTTTACAGATTTTGTATGTTTTAGGCACTTGTCTGAGCAGCACATTTTTAAATGACACTGTAATGCAGTGGTTGAACTATGAAATTCCTTGGGTATGTTAGAGAATGTCACCCTCACTGAAATATGCCTGTGCTGAGTAAAAAAGGGTTTCAGTAGCATAAAATATAGAATCATCCAAGTGGGAAAAAGCTTTAAGATCATCAAGTCCAGCTGTTAACTCAGTCTATCACTAAGCTGGATACACCAGAGTTACCAGAAAATATGTTCTGCACCCCTAACTTACCTTTTTATATGGAATGGGCTAAAAGATTATCCCCTAACTGCCTTCTTTCCACCAAGGGGGAGCTCAGAGCTGCACMAATAACTGGCTACAGCTTCATGAGATCTGCTTGATCTCCAGAGGGTGCAGAGCATAAAACACAGCCTGTGCCCGCAGTAATGCACTGAGGGCAGCATAAAGCAGGACCTAAAGCTGGAAGTGGAAAGAAATGAATGGTGCAGAGTGACAGGCACCCTGTCCTGGAGTGAAGAGAGGAGGGGAAGAGCCTGTGGCAGCAGCTGGGCTGCAGCATCAGCATAAAGAGCATGTCTGGATCTTGAGCTGGTCAGAGTGACCCCGAGATGTGTTAGAAAGTCTCTTTTCCCAGCCYGGTGCTTGAAGRAGGRGCCAGAGCTCTTCATTTCTCWGTCTCTAGGTTGTTTATTGTTTCTCATCTATAAAAAATTTTCTCCTGYCCTGCCRAGGTCYGTCCAGCAGGACAGTTCCAGGCACTCTGCCTGCCCCCAGGGCAGTGTTATGTCTTTATACTAAAAACTACGTGTACAATATTTACAATTACTTTCCAATACCTATCACCTATGTTAGACAGTGAGCTTYTACTCTAAACCAATCCAAAAGTGCCACCATCACAGCAGAAGATGGAGGCCAAGAAGAAGAAGGAGAAAGGCTGGACACTCCCAGTTCCCTCCATCTTGCCTCCTGAACCCCCATACCAAAAACCCCAAAATCTACTTYTCCACCCCGTGATAACTTCACTATTATTCTACCTAAACTGTTGTGGCTTGCTGGTCTTCATCTAAGGTTGGTAATTTGCTCCACGGGTCATAATCAAACCCACAGGTGTTTTGGGCTCTGTGCCAGGGTTTCTGAGCCCCCTGGCAGGGTCCTGGCCATCCTGGACAGCCAGAGGGATGTGCTGGGCTCCCACAGGAGCAGCCCCAGGGCACCGCTGCAGCCCCAGCTCCTGCCCCATCCCGGCTGGATGTGCTGCCCAGGGGCTCTGCTGGCAGCAGGTGGGATGCCAGGCTGTGCTCCATGCCCTGAGCTGCCAGCAGCAGCTGGAGCTGCCTGGGCAGGCGTGCAGGGGCTGCAGGCAGGAGCCTGAACAGGCAGCAGCACCTCGGGAGGCTCCGGCTCCATCCCGGCTGGCGTCAGCCCTTGCTCCACCTGCAGAGTGGGATCCTCCTCTGGAGCCAGCTGAACCTGTTGTTGTCACAGGTGGATTACCACAGGGCTGCTGGAGTTGTGGAGGAAATACAGAAGCTCTGGCTGTCCAAATTCTTGTGGTGTTTCAGTAAACATTGGAGCTTCTCCCCTGTCCATTAAATATCAGTTAAGGAGTGTTGTCCATCACTGGAAAGCTGCGTGTGCAGAGAGAGTTCCATGGAGAAGTGTCCAGATAACAATGATCTCCCCTCTCTTAAAGAGTTCAAATTTACAGAAGCTTTTATTAGTGCTTAGAATTTTATGGCCTTTAAAGGAATAAAAATAATGGGCATTTTTGTGTCAGAAAAAATTCAAGTAGGGAATTAAGCAGGTTTTCTTCTGTATTCCATACAAGTAGACAGATTAACTTCCTGGTTGTTTTTGTTGCATTTTTTCAAGATTTTGAGTTTATTTAGTGCAAAATAYGAGAGATATACATGAATTTTGTCTTCAAATTTAACAAGCCCAGTGTTTCAGCGTGCTTTCAGACACATACCCTGTAGATGAATATTACACTCTCAATGGTTTTTCCAAAAGTTTTCATGGACAAAGAATTAAACTTTGCCCGCTCYTAGCAAATGATGTTGAAGTCAGACAAGAGTGAGTGGCCTCAGTTGCTGTTGTCTACAGGTACTGACTTTCCATCCCAGGGCCAAGCCTGGTGTCACTCCCAAGCACTTGTGTGGGTGTGACAAGTTTARTAAACCTGAATTCTCAAACTGCTGCCAGGCAACATAGGGCTCCAGGAACAGAGAATGTGGAGATGCAGAAACAGAAAAGCCCTGCAGGCTTGTTCTACTGACAAAGTTTACTTTATTTAAAACAGAAAAGCCATGGGTCATTTATATTGTTGTGTGTTTTGAATTCATCATCTGGTGTTTATCAAAAAGCAAACCTGACTCGTTTTGGTGTGTTTGTTCTCTGTTCCTCAGGCTGCCTTCCAGGAGAATGTTGGAAGACAGGTATGGTGACTTCCCTGCATCTTCATTCATTTGTGCCTTGGAGGTTACTGTAAGCATGGAGTACCTAAAATCAAAATTAGACACCATGGCTTTGGAAAAATTGAGGGAAAGAATGTCACAAAATAATTGTTTTCATTATGAGCAGCCAGTTCTTGTGGAATGTTTTTCTGAGGTGTGAGTTTTATTTTAGTACTCCACTTTGGGAAGAAAATGAGCTTACTGGTAATTTTCAGTCCTTCAGGAAAGCAAAACCAGCATTTGAGCTGGTCATTGTACACCCTGGAAACTACAGTGCTTTTAAAGCAGGAAAAGTGCAGGGCTTTTTTTTTGTTTGTTTGTTTGCTTTTTGGTTTTTTTTTTTTGTTTTGTTTTTTGTTGTTGTTTTTTGGGGGGTTTTCTTTTTTTTTTGGTTTGGTTTGGTTTCACTGATTTTCTAGTTTTCAATAGAATCAGACCAACTGAAGTGGGCTGTGCAATCATTGCTGTAGTTGGTGGTTCCACAGTAAACAAGGCTCAAGAGTCTTCAGCTCAATTTTTGGGCTTGTCTCTTGTACCATCTAGATATTTTGAGAAATCTGGTACTTTTGGAGGTACCCAAGTCCTTTGGTAAAAAGTATTGTGGTAAGTTCCTATGTAACTTAACAATATTTAAGTAGTTAAAATCCTTGAGGCAGCTTTGATTTTCAGACTTGGAGGAGAAGCAAACAGGGTAAAGCCTTGGATTTCCTGGTTTTTCACCAGGAATTAATGAAGCTGAATATACAACTAAGAGAAAGAGAGTGTGGGGAGGGATGGTTCAGTCAGTGTATTCCTGTGAGCAGGGCATGTGAGCATGGTTAAAGCAATTTTGTTAGCAATAAGCTGCTCTTTCRGGGATCTTTGTTGAAATGCTGTCACCTGCCAGCATTCCTGAAAATCTGAGCCAGAATTTTATTCCTTTAGAACTCTGGCTGTTAAACCCTCTGTTCATGTTCAGTGTGCATTTCTAGACAGAAGTAAGTTAACAGCAGAGGAAGGGTATAAGAAGGCTGGGAAGAAGAGAGGAGGGATTTTTGGTGACCTGACCCAGCTGGGTCTGTGATAAACAGAAGCCAGGGTGGCTCCTCCTGGGTCTGCAGTTCCTGCCCTGGAGAGAGGTTGGGCATCACAGCAGCCCAGCCTGATTGCTCTGTGTGAGGTGCTGAACAAAGTAAATAACACCTTAGCCTGACTTAGCTCCAGGGAGAGAGGGCTCCTGGCTGCTGCAGGTTTAGAAGTGCTTCCATCTAGCAAAAATTCCATTTTTWAAATTTATTTCTGAATCAAAGGGATACAGTCCATGTTAATTTTCAGCCAGAAGGGTTCCTCACAGACTCTGCCTTGACCCACAACTCAAAAGTGTCGTCACATGRTGATGATTTCAGCCTCTGTGTTGGCACATCAGCAGTGAAACATTTGAGTTTTCATGGCATGGAGGAATTGTCAGGCTCCAGCTGGTTCCTGCAGAAGGTCAGAAGTTTTACTTGCTGAACCATTCCTTGGTGCCTAGGACAATGGTTACTTAATGAGTAGATCCACCCTCTGGAGTTCAGTGTTGAAAGAAACACCCTCTCTCTGAATTGGAAGGAGCTGAAACTTATTCTCCACCTCAGGTAATAAAACTGGTACTAAACAGGTGGAGAAAAAGGCTGCCCTCACTTGTTCCCTGGCTCCTGCCTCCTTCAGCTTTGTAATTCCACATGTCCCAAATCCAGAGCTTGCTGATGGCCACAGCAGAAGCCATTGTAAGAATGCCMCTTACCCTGTGTGTCAATGGAAGCTCTGAAAAATCTGAAGCATTTTTTTTGAGCATAAATCATGAGAAATGCAGATACTTCTAATAACACCAACTTCTATACTGGAGAAGTTTGAAGTGTTCTTGGAGAACAGAAGCTGTTGGGTGTTCCTGTAAAGCCTGCCTGGCTGTGACCTGTGTGTTCCTGAAGTCAGGAATGATGCTGCCTCACTGACAGGCTTGGTGGCACCGTGCCCTTTGTGAGATGGCATCCAACTGGCACATTCACAGCTGGGAACAAACAGCAGGGTCCAGCTGGCAGCAAGAACTCAAATTGTTGGCTGAGATTTTCTTTATGTAGTGTGCATCTTTATATCTTCCATTGTGTGTCTTGCTCTTTGGCCTTACATCACACTGAGGTGTTTCTCATGTACCTTTTTGCCCCCARTCAAGGTTTCATGAGGCTTTTGGACAAAGCATCCCTTTTACCTTTGMGTTTCCAAGACTTGCAGGCTTGGATAAGCCATAACTACTCAGTCTGTCCTTGGTCCAGTCAGATTTCAGGCTTTGTTTTTTGGGAGCACTGGAATTCTGCTTCTCAGAGCAAGACCTTGGCAGCAGCTGGCAGCTCCCAGAGCTTCCAGGATTTACTGCTCCAGAGATTCTCCCTGATGGAGAGATACTTCCCACTAGTTTTGCATGGCTGGATCCTCATGTGGAAGGGATGAGTGAGCTGTAAACAAACCTGCATCACATCCCAAACCTGTACTTCCAGGGAGCCTCATTGTTTTAATACCCTCTGAGTGTCCCTTTTTGAAGGGAGTGGAGCCAGTGTCAGCTGGCTCCTTTCCATTTGTTTTTCAGCATGGCTCATGGGTGCCCTGCTGCCTCTGCTGATGCTCTGTTAAACCAACCAGAGCCAATAAAATTCTGAACATCTGGATTGGATTGCTTGCATACAGAAATGCAGATTTCTAAGTGGAAATCTCATACTTAGAAAGATAATTTATCTTCTAGAAACAGACTGGTTTGTGAAGTGATGGCAGAAGTGGGATCCTTCAGTAGGATTCAGTGTTTCAGGCTTTGCTGGGAATCAATGTTCATTTTCAAAACAAACCAACCTCGTTTTTTAGTTCATTAATGAGTCACAAAATAGAAGTATAAGTAGAAACTCCCATGTTCTCTATACGTGATGCACCTCTTGGTGCTTAAATCTCTAATTTTATATTTCATTAAACTCACCTTGTGCCTTCACATAAACTGAAAACATGTTTATGTTTATCTAAATCCTTCTAGAGGAATCATCTTTTGGGTACATACATAGTCATGCCGTAGCCAAATATATATTTTGGTATGACTGGGAGGTGTGAAGGAGCTGTTGCATAGGTTACTGCCTGCTGCCATTTGCTTGGGCTGTTTATCATTGACTCACAAGCAGAGTGAGCTRTTTTGTTGTTTATATATTTAATATCCTTTATGTCTCTAGTACAAATTATTTTACTATAAATTAAATTGTATTTTTTCAGTGCTTGGGAGAGTAGCTGGAGATTTTTTTCAATCATGTTGCCTATTTGGAGTGTATTATACATTTTAAAACAATATTTTGTTTGTAGGGCACTTTCCCCCATGGCATTGACATCCTGACTGCAGCTGATTATTTTGCTGTTGGTAACAGAGTTAACTGTTACTTGACTATAAGGTAAGTTTCCAATTATTAATTTTCCTGAATATGAGGGTCCTCTTCTACCTAATGAAATTCTTATCTGATTGCCTCACCTTACTGAATGTTGTTTAATACTGATGGTTTTAAGTAAATCAAAACTGTGGTTTTATTTTTTTGATGACGGATTATCGGGTGTGAGGCAGAGTGAAAATGTGGCCATGGTTTCCTTGGCTATGAGGAAGAAGCAGCCAAGAGATGTCACAAAACTGTCTTAAGGCTGGACAGGATGAAGTTTGGAGAGTTGTAGTCAAGGGAGAGGCTGTTGTGATGGCAGACTCTGGTATTTGCAGGGGTCCCCAGGACGAGGTGAGAGATGAGTGAATCTGACTCCATGTTCTTAGAAAGCTGATTTATTATTTTATGTACTTATATTAAAGAATGTTATACTAAAACTATACTAAAGAAAGAGAAAGGATACAGACAGAAGGCTTAACAAGAATGGTAATAAAAAGCTCGTGACTGACTCCTCAGAATCCRACACAGCTGATGGTGATTGGTCATTAAGTAAAAACAATTCACATGAAACCAATCAAACATTCACCTCTTGGTRAACAATCTCCCGCCACATTCCAAAGCAGCAAAACAGGGAGAAGCAAATGAGATAATAYTGGTTTTTCTCTGAGGCCTCTCATCTTTCCAGGAGAAGAAATCCTGGCAAAGGAATTTTTTCCTGAAAATATGACAGTGACAGTAGACARACTCTGATATGGGGGGAAAAATCAGGTTATAAAAAACCATTTTTTATAATTTTAAAAGAACAATTTGCCCAAGTTGTTGAATTTGTGGTCTGTGCATAGACCTTTAGCTCCAGTGCTTGTGTCAGCTCAGTGGAAAGCTGGCCACAGTGTGCAGTAATGTTTGAAAAACCCAACTGATCCCTGCAAAGAGCAGATGGGAGTACCCAAACTGGGCTGGTGTGGTTATAAACCTGGAAGACAGTCAGCTCTGGAAACACAGAGGTGCTGACATCAGGGAGCTGGGAGCCAAACTGGATGGCCAGAAGGAGCAGAATATTGCATTTCCTCACGAGGAAATGACGAAGAGCCAGGGCTGGTTCTGGCTTGAGTTGTCTCAGACAGAGTCTGTGTCCAGAGCCAGGGTGGGGAGAGCAGCACCCACAGAGGGTGAGTCAGCCCAGGTGGAGACAGGGCAGGACATTGCCCTGTGGGGCTGCTCAGGAGCCCAGCAGGGCACAGAGGCTGGAGCAGGTGATGTCCTTGGGGAGCAGAAACAGCACTCAGGTACATGGTGGGTCATGCTCCACTGCCAGCTTTGTGAATTCCTCTTGTTGTAGTTGAGAGGGAGACAATCCAGAGCAGCATATTCCATTTTCAGAAGGTTTCAAACTGGTTTTATTCCAGCATGCATGCATATTTATACTTTCTTACAAAACTCAAGTTTTCTCATTGGTCAGGAAAGACAAAGTGCTCATTGGAACAGGCAGTTCAGGTTTCTCTTATTTATCCTTCTTTCTGTCTTGGCTTCTATGTCAATGACCATGGTAGAAAATTCTTTCAGGGGTAAACATGGATTCTCTTATCAAACATGGATATTCTTATCAAACACGAGTCCTCTCATCAAACATGGATCCTCTGATCAACCACGGATCCTCTGATCAAACACGGATCCTCTGATCAAATGTGGATCCTCTGATCAAACACGGATCCTCTGATCAAATGTGGATCCTCTCATCAAACACGGATCCTCTGATCAAACACGGATCCTCTGATCAAACACGGATCCTCTCATCAAACATGGGTCCTCTCATCAAACGTGGATCCTCTGATCAAACACGGATCCTCTGATCAAACACAGATCCTTTGATCAAACACGGATCCTTTGATCAAACATGGATCCTCTCATCAAACACGGATCCTCTGATCAAACATGGATCCTCTGATCAAACGTGGATCCTCTGATCAAATGTGGATCCTCTGATCAAACGTGGATCCTCTGATCAAATGTGGATCCTCTGATCAAACGTGGATCCTCTGATCAAATGTGGATCCTCTGATCAAACATGGATCCTCTCATCAAACACGGATCCTTTGATCAAACATGGATCCTCTGATCAAACATGGATCCTCTCATCAAACACAGATCCTCTCATCAAATATGGGTCCTCTTCTCAAACTTCTCTCTGGCTCATGAGTCACTGTAAAACCTCTTCCACATCCACTGAGAGTTTTTTAAGATAATTCATGCTAGAACCCTCTGTCTTCACCTTGACTGGTTTTTTATTGATCTGTCCACCTCTGCMTTGTCCCTTTTGTGCAGAATTATTTCAGCCTGTTCAAACCTTCACCTTTTACCCACTGTCAGCCCTTCTGGGGTCCCCACCCTCCTCCCACAGCCTTCCCCAGAGCTGCCTCCCACAGGAGATGGGGAAATGCAGGAGCCTGGGGTTTCCCTGCTGCTCGAGGTCCCTGAGCATGGCATCCATGGGATTGCTGAAACTCTGGGGTTTTGTACTAACACAAAATTGAAAATACTCAAAAGTGACAAAGCAGGTCTTATTTTCTCTCTTCTGTAATTCTGGCTTGGAGGCTGATTATGTTCTTCTGACTTTTCAAGAGCTGAATTGGTAATTTAATTATTTTTTTTTTTTTTACTTCTTTCACTGTGATTTCCAGAGTTTTTGTGTGAGTGCCACTTACCTAAGTGAAAATATTTTTGCTGTTGATTTCTTTCTTTAAACTGTTCAGCAAGAGGAATAAATTTGTRAATCATTTTATAAATAGCCTTATGCACTCAGAAGCTTAATTCTCTGAAGCCATCTTCAGTGCCACTAATCAAACTATTTTTTTGTTAAATATTTGCCATCTCTTTCACTCTATTACTTCCAAAAAACTACACTGCTTTTCAAGCAGGCTGTCATTATTCAGGTCAATACTTAAGTTACTTGGCTATTTCCTTATTTTTCCCTGAGTAACTTTAAAGGAAAAAGCACCCAGGTATATATTTGGCTACTCAGAAAACATGTACYGTGATAATGTTGAGCAATAAAAGCTCATAAAAAAAATCAAGTGTCAATTTCTACAGCTGAATTTGGTTCATAAATGGTGATGATGTTCCATTAAAGAGGGAGCATCATGTATATTTACAAATATTTGTGTGTGTATGTATAAATAGTTGTTTAGAGCCTTTCAAATCTAAATATTTTAATGCAGGTTTTTCACACTGAGTGCCCTTTTTGCTGATGGTTTCTGGAGGATTCAGCTCAAATATAATACATTTCTGAGGATGGAAGGTCAAGGAAACCTATTTTATATGAACTGGCAGTACAGAGATGATGGGATTCCAGGAGTTCTGAGCTTGGTACAAGCAGAGTTAAGGAAAAAGCTGCTGAACCTGAGTGAGGTATAAAAATCTAAGCAGCACCATCATCAGGAAATACAGACTTGTRTGCAAAGCTTCTTGCATTAAATTCTCAGTAGAGCACAGAAGATGAGGACTGTAGTTAAAGATAGTTATAAACTAAAATTAAAAATGGGATTTACCTACACCTGTGACCCAAGAGGTTGATTTTTAGCTGGGCAAGGAAGTTCAATGAAAATGGTTGAGTGCTAAAACTGGGACTCAGAAAAGCAACTACAAAGAAGAGAGGAGAGCTCCAACATGGCAGGGGAAATGTGTYTGTTATTGTATGTTCCTGCAGAACAGAGAAAGTGCCTAGAGATATTTATTTATATTATATTTTATATGTTTATATTTTATATATATTTATATATCTCTGCTGGCATCAACAACAATTTGAACCAAATGTCAAATCCTTCTCTAGGGCTCAGCAGAGGGTGCTTCTGTGTGCAGTCTTGGTTCAAGTAACTGAGGTCTGGCTGTGGATTTAAGGATTCCCTCTCTGATGAATTCCATAGATATCAGGATGGGAACACGTGGCACTRTTTGGTTTTTCTCTTTGTTTGCTTCTGACTGCACACAGCTGTATCAATGGAACACCATTATAGCTGCAAATTAATCACTCAAAAGATCTGAAAAGGTGAAATTAAGTTAATCCATGAGTCCCTTTGTGCCCTTCTGACACAAAGTCCTGCTGATGGTTGGGCCTCCCAAGGTGATTTAACACTCATCAGATGTACTGAAAARACATTTCACTTCCCTTGTGTTGACCTTGGCTTTGCACAGTTGATGCTTCTGGAGATTGGAAGTGTGGCTGGGAGTTGGGCAATGCAGGCTCCCTGCCTGGTGCTGCTGTTCCCTTCCACCTCACACCTGAGCTCTGCAGCTTCCACTGCTTTTGTCACCATTCACTGCCTGCCTATGTCTGATTTTTAGAAAGGACAAATGGAAAACCCCTTCTCCATTTTGGACCATTGTATTTATGAAGATGTAACACGTTTTTGGAACTTATTTTTCCTCTGTCTTGTAGTTGATATCAGTGATGTGTTTCTCCAATCTGAAATAATTATTCAAGTTAATATACAGATCTGGATTTTCTGAATGTAACAATGGGATTGAATGTCAAGCTTGTTGTGTGTAGAGCAGGTTTTAGAAACAATCTGAAAGTTTTACAGAAATGGTTTTAAGTTTTTTCAATAATTCAGAATATTTCCCATCCTGTCATTCAGCTGCATCCCATTTAGGAGAAGGCACATTTAAGTAATTTAGAGGATTCAAACCCTTGGAACAGGCTGTGCTAAAATGCACACAGATATTGGTTCTGTACTCTCTGTCTCTGACTATATTTCTAATCTATATTTTTTTTTTCTTTTCCAGTGTGTATATTGCTGGCTTTTCTGAGTATACRCAGCCAATGATTGATCATTTAGTTAACATGAAGATTAACCACTGGGATAGGTAAGTTCATAAAATCTAATTATTAATATCCAGGAACTGACTGTTCTGCATAGATTTTTCTGGTTTTGTGGATTATTTCTGTAAATTTCACTCACACCTGGCTTTGCAGCAGCATTTGACTGAAGGGAACTGGGCAAGCAGTAGGTGATATCATCTGTACCTCCCAAGCACAATGTCACTTAAGCAGGTTTATGAATTTTGTCTTTTGGCCATGACCTCAATCTGTTAATAGATTAATAAAACCCATTTATATGGTATATAGTGTATGTGAGGGGTAAACACTGTCACCATACAATTATCCTAATTAAAGCAGATTTCATGCATAGAGATGGTGCTTACTCACATTGAGTGCTCATGGAGATTGAAATGTGTACATATCACACAAGTGAGATTCTATCAGTGCTGATCAGAGTTTGCATCATGAGAAATAATCACAGTTTACTGCACTGTCCCTGCCAGTGCCCAGAACAAGCCCTCAGGTCCCAYCAGCCCCACTGGTGTTTTTCCTTTTCTCCTTGGGCTCTTTTCACTCCACTGAAAGCTGGCTGCAGGCTGGCTGCTCTTTGGTTTTGTTGGCTTTTTTACAGGGGGAAGCACAGGATATACAGAGAGTACTGTAATTTTGAATATTTGCTTTGGCTGGGGGCAGAAGTCCCTTGCTCACATTATTTTTTTAGCACATTGCTTCTGCTGACTTGCTAACCCTCAGCAATGCTTTCTTACAGTGTTATTCGAGAACTTTCCACCAAAGCTCTGCACAACATCACTCCCCAGGCCCCTGAGTACATGGCAAACGTGGGTAGGTACCAGCTGAGCTCTGCCCAGCCAGGCTGAGYTTAGGCAAAACAAACCAACAAAGAGCTAATAAATCTACTGAATAAAAATTAAGATTCCCCCTGCCACTTAATACAGTGTAGTGACCCTGATGGCTTAACCTCTTTTTAGGTTTTATGCAAAATTTTTTAAGTTACTGCCAGGTTGGTTTTTATCTGGAGCCTTTGATAGGTGGCTGCACTGGGCTCTGCTGGTTCTGAGGTGAATAAATGGGAGCAGTTTTGTCAGCAGCTCCCCCTGCAATTCCCTGCTTTGATGTTGGAAAGGGTGGGGGATCTGTTTTGTCYTGTCCAGCCTGACACCTGCAGTAGAATTCCTTTCTGACTGTGTGTGTAACCAGATGTTTCTTAGCATCAGCCCAGGGTCCTTCTGTGAGCCCATTGCAGCTCCTGAGGTCTGGAAATCCCTGGCAGATTTTCCCTGTGGCTGAAGGCAGTGCCCAGTCCCTGAGCAGCTGCAGTGCAGATCTTGCCTGGGCTCCTGGCGTGGTCCAGGAAGGTTCCACTGAACATGGAAATCAAATCCCACCTGCTTCCCTGGCTGCTCATTGCCCAATAGCAATGTTATTTTATTTGCTCCAGCCAGGGAGGAGGTTRGCAGTGTAAAATAGCTCAGTGTGATATGTCAGAATTTAATTCATTAAAACTTGTTTTTCACAAAGTTGCCAGGATACTTGACTTTACAGAAATGCTTTTCYAGTGTTCTTTCTAGGCAGGCAAAATTACATTGAGAGCTGTGATCCGTCACTATGCTTTGTTTAAAAAAATAATAAATTAATTATTTAATCTCTTTCAGTTTTGCCAAGACTTCTGCCTTTATCAGTGGGCTCAGATCTGCACACACGCCATGGGGCAATCCTTGCCTGTGCTGAGATCACCCATGCTCTGTGTAAACTGGCACAAGACAATAATAGGTATTAATGCAACATTATCTAGACTATAAATTTTCCTTTCATGTCTGCTCTATTAAAAGCTTCCTGAGTGTAATTACGGAAATCTTCATCTCACTGAAGTGGGTTTCCATTGARTTTTTGTTTGTTTTTATGAGTGATGCTGAGCTTTCACGTTTTATTCAGTGATTTAAGACTTCAGTCTTAAATTCAGAATTAGGGAAGACAGATCCTTTGCTGCATTACTTGGAGAATTGATCAGTTAAATGCAGATTAATTCCTCTTTGCCTGTAAGTGTGCTGTCATCCTGGGTAGGGACAGTCTTTTGTCTTCAGGGTTGGAGGAAAACCTCCTCAAGCAGCTCATGGAGTTAGACTGATTATGAATGCTGGTCCAGGTATGTTTAAAAGTATGTCTGTATATTTACACACACATTTGCCAGCAGTGTCCATCAAAAGAATTTGTGTTCAAGAAAAAAAACTGGATCATTTTTAGTAGTAGGAAGTACTTGAAATAGATGGAAAAATCACAGAAGCTTTGGAGTCTAAAAATACAACTGAGCTGAGAAGAGTTATCAGTGTATTGGCAACTATAATTGCCTGTTTTATTTATATATATATATATATATATAGGCTGTTGTTAGGAAGTGACACTGATTTTTTTATAAGGCTTTTGGAATAGTTTCCTGTATGATGAGGAAAGAGTTTGTGTTGTTATGTTTGCTGTACTATTTAAAAATAAATATTGCATATTTCTGTGGAGCATAATTTGAAAATCAAATGATTGGTTTCTTGTTTGAAAGTACAATGATGTTATGGAAAAACAATTATTTACAGCATGATGAGGAAATCTGTATTAAAAATTTTGTATACTTTTACAGATCTGTCACATACTATTTCACTGAAAAATCATTGGAGGGGCTCAAGCAAATTCACCAAGAGGTTTGTAGCCAGCATAAATCTATTTTTAACCTGCAATGCTGCATGAATTTTAACAAAGAGTTACAATTAAGGCAGCTGTGCCAAGAGTGAGCCTTGTCCTGGTGGTTTGGACACCCCCAGGCTCTGGTTCAGCTGTTTGTCCTGGTCCCTGTGTCTTCACAGTGGCACTGGGGGCTCCTCTGCCTCTTGCTGAGCCCCCAGCTCTGCTGCTGGAAATGACATTTCTGAAATGCCTCAGRGGGTGTTTGGTTCCTTGTCCCTCTGTCTCTGCTCCCCCTTTATCCTCCTGACTGGCTGTGGGGTGACTGTGCTCAGGGGACAYTTGGTGAGCCCCTTCCTTGTCCCTGCATCCATAATTTCCTGTTTACAGCCCTCAAAAATCATATTCTGCATTGCAATTGATGCATTGTCTGTATCTCTGCCTATGCTAAATGAAACCTCTTCCTGCTCACTTCCAAATACTTCTGTGGAGAGAAATTTTAGTAATTTTTCCCTTTCATTTTCAGTCATCCCATGGTGTTGGGTTTTTCATCCCAGCATGGAATGAAATATTACAGTATTCCAGACAATATTGCAGCATTSAGGCTCCTGCAGGATCTGCAGCACCTTTAGTGCCAGCTCTGATGTGCTGGCAGACTCCACCCTTCACCCACCAAAATCCACAGGTGCCTCTAATTCTGGGCACAGCTCAGAGCTGCTGCCACAGGTTGGAAAAGCACCTTTGTCCTCCTTTAACTTTCTCATGCTGAAGTGCCTGCAAGCTTGGTCAGCACATCTCTGCACTTACAGTGGCCTTAAGTTGTTCTGGTGCAGTTGCATAAACTCTCAATTTAAAATAATCTGGGTTTTTTGGCTTTTACTACATAGAAATGTGATATCTCTGATTTTTTACAGTGGSTTGCTGTAACATTAAGAGTGAAGTAAGATTTTTCAGTCACATTTAAGCCTTTGGTTAAGTTTTTTCTGTTCAATCTGTAGCTTTCAAAGTTATTTTCAGTGATCAGACAATGCAGTCTATCATCATCCTAAAAGGGCCAGTGGGGGAAAGCAAATCTATTTTAAAAAGCCAAACTGGCTTCCAGGGTATTTGCAGAAGCAGCTTGAGTTTGGAATTCAGGAAATTAGTGCTTTATGTGTTAAATTGTTTTTTTTTTTTAAACAAAGTTCAAATGGATATAGAAAAGCTATTTTAAAGAGGTTTTCCCTTTGAATTTTATTTTTTAAATTACCTGAAGTTTTGCACAGCTCACAGTGTATGGCATTGCATGTAAGGGGAAAAATGAAAACACTTGGATCAAACAAACTCAATTAAAATATGTGTTATTTTTTCCCCCCCAGCTTTGCAGTCGTCAGTTGTACAGGTAAGAAAAAGATGCAAACCCATCATTTTTCATCTTGGAAAATGTCATTTAAAGGGAATGAAACCAGGRTCTGGGAAAGGGGGAGTGTTTTGTACAATCAGTGACACCCACCCCAGTCCCTCCCAGTCCCTCAGGTGCTGTGGCTGCAGAGGGGCTGCAGAACTGAACTAATGAACCCCAAATTTCTTTTCTTTTCCTTTTTCCTTTTCCTTTTTCCTTTTCCTTTTTCCTTTTCCTTTTTCCTTTTCCTTTTTCCTTTTCCTTTTTCCTTTTCCTTTTTCCTTT